>APFE031183119.1:0-15735 GCA_000404065.3 Pinus taeda
CCAACTAAAGGCATGCAAGAGCCTTTCACATCACAAACTTAGATGTTGGAAAGGTAGCTTAGCGTGGAAGTGTCTTCATTCAGCAGGCCTACTGACAAGGACCAGGACATCAAGGAAAGATGCAAAGAAATCAAAGCAAGAAATGAGAGGCTTAAGGCCCAAACTTATGCTCAATATCTAAAGCTGAATCCTACCAATCAAATAAGGCTAATGTCAGCATTTGACATTAAAGAGGGGAAGCTGCAGATGTCATTCATCAAATCCATAACTCAGTAGCCAAAGACAACCTCTGATTTCAAAAAGGTAGACTTTGAAGTGTTGGCAAGGGATATTCATCCCATAGACCAGATTGAACTACACAAACAGACTGGAGAAATGATATACTCCACCCTGACAGGTAAAGCCATAGATACTCACCAACTACAGAACTCTCTAAAAAACATTTTAGCACAATTTCAGTTAGAGAAAGCCTCCTCACAGGCCAAGGATACAAGGATCAAGTCCTTAGAGGACTTAGTGATTGAATTGGGACACGATCCAAAGGATACTAAAGACACAAAACAACTTATTAAAAAGAAGAATGATGATATAGCTACATTGAAGAAACAACTAAAAATACCTTAGCTACAACATCCACAAACATTGGAAGTGCTGGAAGCCCAACAAGGGCATGAAGAACTAATGGACCTAGTCTTAAAGCTGAATGATCAACTAAAAGAGATAGAAAATGAATTGGATGCTTTAATCTAATTAAACAAGAAGATGTGGCCACTTCTTCAACAAATGTTATCCCTACAGTCTCCACAACAGTGCCATCCACACTAGCAACATCTTTGGCACCTACAGCTCCACTTGCAACAACCTTGCCAGCAACAGCAGAACCTACATCAACAGCAGGTGCATCAGGAGAGAAAGTAGCAGAACTAGTTAAAGCCATGGAAGAGATGTCTATCTAGGCTACTGAGATGAACAGGTTAAGGGAAAATGTTTCTAGTTTGGAAACAGACTGCAAACTTTCCCAACTTAAGAAAAAAGAGGAAGCACAAAAGGCCCAAAGAATGAGTGAAAGCATTAAAATCCTAGAGAAAGACTTGACACTGGAGAAACCACTAGGGAAAACCAAGGAAATGTTGTGGGCTAATATCATTGACTCCGTCAAGGATATTTAGCCCTCAATTCAATTTATTTTTTATCATACATAGTTAGTAAAGATAGCTACAGAAGCTATCTAGAAAGTGAAGGAGGAGTTGAAAAATAAGCTAGAGGATGCTAATAGACTCATCCACTTCCTTAACAGCAAGAATAGATATGAACTCCATGAGCTAAATATAGAATATAGGACTACAACTATTTTATAAATAATGAAGGTCATCTCTAAAAGGAACCTCACACTTAACTTAGAAGAAAAGTGTCACAATATGCAGGTAGCCATTGATAGGTTCATGGATAAATTCCAGATTTTTAGGGAGAAAGGTCTGCCCAGTCTTATGGTTATCAATGACAAACTCATGAAACAGTTAGACTATGATACCATACTTAGTCAGTGGGAAAAGGAGAAAGCCATCTCTTCATCCATAAAAGCATTGCCAACAGGCAAAGTTTTTTACAATACATTTGGAAACTTATTTTTCCTGGAGCATGAGATTAAACATTTACTTGTCACCAAGCCCAATTTTTCCAAGTATACTGACGCTGACGAAATCTATAGAAAAATGATGAATGTAAAGTTACCTGATGCAAAATGGTGGGAGACAATGACTGATTTACTGTGATAAATTTATTGCACAGTAAAAACAGAAGAGCCAAGTAAAACATGTAAAAACAACACTTCAGGGTCAAAGAGTATCAAATGAAAGGTAAAAGTTGAAAAAGATTCCAGCTTGAAACACCACAACTGCAAGCCAGCATAAAGGGCTACATTTCAACAATAAAGGCCAACACAACCATAATAAAAAGGACAACATGAAACAGTTCATTAGTTGTCGTTATCTTCTTGCAAGAAGATATTTGTATTTCCTAGATTAAATCTCAAGTTGTTTTGAGATATTTTGTAATAATTTTTTGTATAAATACTTCATAAATCGAAGTATGTAGGGTGGATTCCAAAACATTTCTATAGACTTCTTGTTCTTAAGTTTGAAATTCAATTGTATTAATGTCTGGATCAGCTAGCTAGATCAAGGAATAAAGATCAGATATTTCACTGGATTCTTGTGTAAAGCAAAGTTCAAATAAGTATTCTCTCACATTTAATGTTATTTTTCTTTAGGGTTTTCCATAGTCTTACTTGTATCTCTAAAAATCTGAATGCTATAACATGGAATGATATCTCAGAAATTGCTTAGCTGCACTCTGTTTTGGTTGTTATGCATATTGAATGTTTTCTCACTAATCTAAGTTAAGGAATTCTTTATTGCTCCTTAGTTTAGGTAGTTCCTTGTGGTCTATAGCAAAGGATTCTTAATTGACCTTTGTTCATGATTATCCTCTATTTTTCATTTTAACCCCGTTTTGAGAATTCTTAAGTGCTCTCTCACCCTGGTTAGGATAATTCACCCATTCGAACTAAAGATTTGCACTTTACTTTGCTAGCCCGCCCTATGAACATTCCCTTTAATGAATTGATCCACTTCTGCTATCCATTTTTTGACTCCATAGCCCAATGGCTTAAAGACCTTGCTCTATCCATCTGTTCCAAGAATTCCACCACCCAACCTTCAATTCAAAACCAAAACCCCAATGAACATTAAGAACTAGCCTAAAATCCCAGTAAAACAAAGTTAAATTATATAGAGAGAGCCCTCTTTGAGTCATAGGTTGGTTAGAGCCTATACTTAAAGGTTGTTTTGTGGTTACCTCAGTCTCTTCCTTCTTCTGATAACTTCTAAGGAAAATTATGAGTGATAACATATTGTAACATCATTGGTAAGAGGAAGTTCCCAAAAATAGATGGGGAAGGTGCACAAAGGACTGAGTGGTATGACTTGTTCTAGATGTTTCCTTTATATGGGAAGGCTAAAAGGTGCATAGGATACATATTGATAAGGCTAAAAGGTGCGTAGGATACATAGTGATAAGGCTTAAAGATAGAAGGTGGTGCTGTAGCGAGAGAGAGTTTGTTCCTTTGAGAACTACAGGCTCCAAGGTAGTAATCGCCAAGGGATGAAATGTTGATGGCATGCCAATGGGAAGGCCGCAAGTGGATGCTTAGATCTCCATGGATGGTAAGAGGTCTTGAATGGAGGATGCGGTGAGGGAAGCTGGCCTAAACTATTGTGCGATGGTCCCAGAGAAAGGAAAATAAATCGTCGAAATCTCATATAGAAAAATGGAAGAAGAAGTCAATTAGATTATAGATATGGGGAAATCCTGAACATGACAAATGGTTTATTTGAGAACATTGGAGATGATGTAGCATGTTAAAACCCTAGTGGGGAAGCTGCAGGTGGAGGTGGCAAAGGATACAACTAGGTGAAAAATGGAACACCAACTTCATCTAAAGGAAATTGAGCAAAGGTTACGGGATTTTGAGGAATCACTTTAAAGGGTGACGAATACAAAACATTTGCAAGATAAAAAAATTGGAGACATGAACAAGATGTTCTAAATCTACTTGAAATATATCCATCATTTGGATATAACGATGGGATAGGAACTTGAGAACTGGTTAGGCTTATGAAATATTGGGTTAAGGAGGTAACTTGAGCGAGTGGTAAGAAACCAATGGCATAGGGAGAAGGGGTGGCTGCAACAACAACTCCAGCGGTGAAAATTTCACCTACGTATAGATCAAGTATGGCGAAAGCAACACCAATGCCTCTGGTTAAATGATAATGTGTTTGTGTACTGTTTATATATTTTGTCGAATGGTTGAGTAGGAAAAATCATAGTAAAAGGATGATAGGTAGGTCTGTAGGTGTAGAAAAAATAGACAGAGTTACAGGGAGACTGCCTTGAAGGTGAAAATGGCTAAATAGCAGTAGTAGTGAAGTAAATTTTGCAGATATGTATAGGAGATACCATAGAAAAAAAAATTATGACATGTATGGTTAAGTGTTTGGTTAAGATTATATTTTACTACACCTGGTGTGGTTTCCAATCTAGAAGATCAACTTCTTATGATGTACTCTACGATTATATAGCAATATAAGGTTTCTCTTTTAACTTACAAAAAAAATGATTATTTAAAAAAATGTCATATGAACAAGTGCCATATGGAGTGAGTTATGGTTTTTTGGGCATGTGGTATTGATAAACTATGGCATTCACGCATGGTATTGTAACAAGGCCTATTTATATCTTAAAAATCTCTATCATCAATTGACTATAAATACCCATGATTAATAATTTTGTTCCTTTTTTTAAAATGTATATAATGATAACTATAATAAAATAATAATAATAATAATAATAATAATATAGTTAGTTTTTATTAGTTTTTTATGATTGTTCCATTTATGCATTCAAGAAATCATTTTAAAGGACAAAAATTCATATTCTTTCTTAAAATTATTTTACGGATTCTAGTGAAAAAGTTTATTTTGTATATAACTTAGACTATGCCTTTTTCTAGCTCCATTGAGAGGCACTTTCCAACCAAAATTGTAGAGATGTTGTAAGGTAATGTGCTGTAAACATTTTGACTCACTCAAAATAAAATAAAAATAACTTTATGTTAAAATAAAAATAACGTCAAACTAAAATAGTAAGAATAAAAAATCTAAGTTGTTGTTGTTGTTATTTTTATTTTTATTATTAATTTTTGTTGGGTAGTTAAAGTAAACTTGACTTGTTCAAGTTAGGGTTGGTTTTTGAGCTCGAGGGTTTATGAGAACCCATGGTGTTTACTTGTAACATAGCCTATTTCAATGGGAAAATTAAACCAGCTTAGATCCATCTTAACTCTAGATCTACCAAGTATGGAGAGGGATCAAATCTACTTTTACTCTAAAAGAGGTTAGAACCTCAAGAGATTTGATCCCTTTGGATGCTTGGTAGGATGGATCTATGTTGGTTTTATTAATGCTAAATGTGTCATGGCATAAATGTTTTGATTTTTATTATGGGTTTATGTCTATCAAGGTTTACTAACAATTTAATTTATATGATTACACCAGTTAATATAGGCATTGTCTAATTTATAGATGAAATATTTTTTTTCAAAGTATTTTCTCTGGTTAATTTTAATGAAAAACTGACAGAGATTTTTAAGCCAACTTAGATCCATCTTAACTCTAGATCTACCAAGTATGGAGAGGGATCAAATCTACTTTCTCTCTGAAAGAGGTTAGAACCTCAAGAGATTTGATCCCTTTGGATGCTTGGTAGGATGGATCTATGTTGGTTTTATTAATGCTAAATGTGTCATGGCATAAATGTTTTGATGTTTATTATGGATTTATGTCTATCAAGGTTTACTAGGAATTTAATTTATATGATTACACCAGTTAATATAGGCGTTGTCTAATTTATAGATGAAATGATTTTTTTCAAAGTATTTGTTCTGGTTAGTTTTAATGAAAAATTGACAAAGATTTTTAAAAACTTGAGTTCAAGTTGTTTAATATGTAGAATTTGAGTGCCTCAAGGATTTTTTAGGGCATTGAATCCATTTATGTGTTCAAACATGTATTTTAAAAAACAAAAAAATAACAATCTTGGTTGAAATTGTATCACCAGATTCTAATGAAAGTGGTTATTTTGTCTATAAGTTAGACTATTCCCTAGTTAATATACATAAAAAAATCCTAATTCTATCTTATTTTATTTAAATAAGAACAAAAAAAAATTATGCATATTTATATTTTGGAGTGTATTTCCTTTCCCATATTTATTTTATTTTCTTAATTGTTTTTTTTTTAATATAGAAAGAAACGTAATCATAACTTAGTCTTATTTAATATAATAATAAAAATAGTATTTTTTGTTTTCTAATTATTTTTTATTTAAAATTTCATTTTAAATTATTTTTTTTGGTTAACTTCAAATTTAATATATTATTTCTTTCAAAGAGGGAGAGAATATCATGCGCAATTTAAGATTTTTTTTTGAAGGGAGAGAACATCATGCAAAATTTGAAATTTAAGTTAACAAATAATGTCACTCGTAACAACATGTTTTATTTGAAGGGTTTGTTTTATTATTTTTGTTGAAAAATCGATTATTAAGGTGATGATTATAAATATGGCAAATTTTAGGCCTAAACCTAGCACCACGTTTTTTAAAATTTGGGGTTAGTTTTAAGGTTTTGATTACAAGACTATTAATTGTTAATGTTATTTTTTCAAATAAGTAGTAATTTTAATCCTAGAATAAGGTTGGTTATTTGTATCATATTTTTTGATTTGAGTTGGTTTTAAGGATGTTTTTAACAACAACATGGGTTTTAATGTTATGATTCCAATTTTTTTTTTTTGCTATCCATATGACCTTTTTTTCTATTAGGGTTGTTTTTTTATATTTTTAATACAAAAATATTTATTTTTAGGGCTAGAGTTCTCTTTTTTAGTTTATATTTCTCATCAAGTCAATAACTATGTTTAATATTGAACAAAATATGAACAATAACACTTTATTTTCCTAGAGCATAATTTTGATGGTCAAATGCATTAGTCACAAAAGTACACTAAAGAAACACATTAAACAAAGTTGAACTTAACTATCTCCTAGTTTTCTAAATATCCTAATACTTACCCTTATGAAAGAATTACAAATATGACACAATAGAAAAATGAGGGTAACATTAGAGCCTACTTCCCCTTAATGAGAAATCCATGCACTCCTAACATAGATGCAAGATTGGAAAACTTCATTTCTATAAAATCCTTTGTGAAATTATTGGCAAACTAATATGGATGGAAATAGAGCACTTCAAGAATGTGATCCTAAAGAAGCTTTGTATTGAATACCATATGTATTTCAATGTTTTAGTTGTCTAATGTTAAAGTATATATATATTTTTATTATCTAAATGGAACTTTGATTATCATACGAAAATGTGGCTATATGTTATATTTCCTATAAAAAGATCTATTGAAGCCACAAGGCTTCTTGGCATTCTTTAATTATTACTCAATACTCTAATTCTAATAAAGAAAGAACAAAGATATGTTGCTTCCTAGAATCCCAACTGATATGACCTAAACCATGACTGAAAACATAACACGCAACAAAATCTTAATTATTGAGATTGCCAACTTTTTTAGAATCGGTGAAACCAACCAACAAAGATGTCCCCCATGAATCACAAACACAATTATACCTCAAATATACTCACGTATACTTGTTTTTGTTCTTCAATGGATCTCATGGGGTGCTTTCATATACTAGGAAACAAGAATGGTAGAAAGAGAAATATCAATACAAGCATAAGTCAAATACAAATTGTTACTAACTAATAGGAGGTACAAAGGGCATCTACATCAGATGTGGTACAAGTGGCAACAAGTTTGAAAACGTATTGGAAGGGAGATGGGATTGGTTTACAATATGTCATATGAAAATGGTGAAGAAAGTCACATGCATACTTGGATCGGGAAACTCTTTCCTTGGTTTGTAAGATTTGGAGGCCAAGAAAATCATAAAAATGTCCTAAATATGTTATTTCAAATTTCTTCACTAGACTGGATTTTGCACAATTTTAAATTTTTGAGTCACTATCATTGAGTACAATGTGATAAACATAGATAAAAAGTATTATGATATTGTTATATACTTCCTTGGTATAGACATTGGGGTTTAAAATACATCTGGAGAAGCTAGAGTCTCAAAGAGAGATATCTATCTAAGCATACCAAGTCCAAGGAACTTGATCAATCCCATAAAGAGATTCCTTATGGTGAGAAACAATACTAGAGTCCTTATAAACATATATAGAAGGCTATTCCATAAAAAAATATTTATATAAATCCCCATACAAGAGGAATATTAAACATCCATTTGATGAACCTCCCATTTATATGAATTTGTAAGGACTACAACAAGGAAAATGTAATTAATTTTGTCTATAGGAGAAAATATTTCAATATAGTCATTTCTTTCTACCCAAGAAAATCCTTTAGAAACTAAGTTGACCTTATGTCTTTAATTCTTCCATCTATTGTATAATTTAATCAAATTTGACTTCTCGCTTGACAATAATTTATGTTGAACGAGATTGAAGAAGTCTATAACCTTTAACAATTTTAGAATACTAAATAAAAATGCACTTCTCAATCTTAGGTTGCAATGCTTTCTTTTTCTCATGGGAAATGTTATAGCCTATTTTGTCTAATTTGATCAATCAGACTCCTAATGGGATCAATCAACATCCCATTCTCCCTTTACATCATCATTGTATAAATCCCTATGCATGACTCTCTCATTCCCCATATTTTCTACCCTAAAATGCATCATCTGAGCCAGTTTTAGGACCACACACATTGGTGTCTTACTGGATAGCGTTCACCTATAGGTTTCTCCATTGTGGCCTGCGTTGATCACCTACAAGTTTCTCCCCTTTGCACCTACGTTAGTTCTATAAATTTGGGAAAAAGTGAGAGAATCCCGAAGCCTCCATTTCCAGAAGCTTCCAAGATCTGTTGTAACTATTTACGTCAGATAAAACTTTCAAATCCGATCATATTCTACCTTCGAGTTTCCATCCCTTATCCTTAGATCTCATCCTACCATCAAGAGTGGATCTCAATCCCAAGATTGGTGAAAGGATAAGAACTCCCAACTTACCTCACTCCTCTATATATCTACAACCTTCCATATGCAAGGGGTTGGCTTTTGGAGAGTGATTCTACCCATATGATGTTGTTGTGAGAGTTATCCTTTCATGCATGTAGGGTGATTAGAGGTACACTTTGTGACAAAGGAAGGACAAGTCAGAAACTTGGAGGAGATATTCTACAAGATCGACACCTATTTATGGTTATAACTCACTCCATTTATATCAATACAAAGAGCTATTTTTTTTTCCTATATGTGATGTCGTTATTTCATATATTTCAATACCATGTTGATTTGTTGAATGAAGTAGATATATTATGCTACATAAATCTCGTAGCCTCTTTACTTGTGTTGTCTGGTTGTGTAGGTTATAATTTTGGTAGCTGGAGTTAAGATTGGAGCATTCAAGCCCAAGAAGGAGAGAAACATAGTATAGATTCATAGTATGTTTCTTCGCCTCATCTACTTACTTTAAAGAAAACATTGGGTCATTTGTCATTATGTTGTCTAGGTCAACCACAAAACCTAGGGGAGATATTTATGTCCGTAGTCATAAATACCACATCACAAATTAGTGACTCCACTAGGGAATGGTGTATACCCTTGGTGGTTTATTTGTCCATTGTATTTGATTTACCTCTTTCATAAACCTTTTCTTCTTTAACCAGCCAAGAACAGACCTAGGAAGTGATTGCATTGAGTCTTGTTTGCAATTTTTGTGTCAGAATCCTCTTTCCTAGGACCAACGCACCCTCTGGTCCGCTAACATATCATTGCACCCCACCTGGGCCCTCTTTGTGCCTGCATTGCAAAGCATTGTTGCCTCTTCTAAACCTATGTTGATCCCTATTTTTGAACAAAATTTTCCTTGTTTTCTCAGTGTTGATTTGATTAGCCTACTTTCAGCTAACCTTCCCTACGTTTTGAGTGTCTTATGGTCTCCCTGAAGCATCCATTTGGTTTTCGTTTGTGTTTGATTACCTTTGGTAAGAATTGGTTTTGATTTTTCTTTTTTCTTATCATTAGGTCACTTACAAAATTGTGTTGTTTGATCAATGATCATTTTGATGAATTGTTGTTTTAGTCCTCATTGCGAAAATTGAATTTGAATTAGTGATTACTCTTTACATCTTGTTTTTCCTCATTTTAAAAAATTAAGTGTGGTGAAAAGAAAAAATATTGCATTAGAATTTCGGGTTTTACATCTATATTGATTTAGGAATAGTTGCATGAAAAGGACACTGCATTGAGCATCTTATTTTCTGCATTTTCTATGTTGCATATTGTTTGTCTCTTCCCTTCCTTATCTAGATTTTCATTCGAGAGAAAGATTCCATTTCCTCATGCTAGATTTGCATTTTAGGACATTCAGCTTAATTCGCGGTGAGCTATAAAATTGAAACTTAATTCAAGATCATCTTAAAATTTATTGAATCAACCTAAGGATAATTTGTAATATTAACACAAACACATAAAGGTCTAGGCTAGAGATGTGTTACGACATCATTAAACGTAGGAGTTCTCATTGTTTTCTAGTGTTTCATCTTGGGGGTGAAATCCCGTTCCACGTATGTGAGTGTATCAGATTGTAATCCACGTACCTTCAGGTATATTGGTTGCACTCCACACACGTAAAGTATATGGAAACAATCTCATCGAATGGTTATGCATTAGACAACATTATTACAGATTGCACTCCCACGTAGCATCGTGTATATTTTGGGAGTCCCCAATAGGTTGCTATCCATCCATAGGTAATTGATTATGTCTCTTTGTATACCGTGATACACCGAACACAACATTTGGGGATATTGGCTTTCGCATGTTAAGTCCTTGGTTTTCCAAGGTGTATATTGTAGTTCACTGTTGGTTTGTAATCCTTTATGCCTAGATTACCATGTTTTTGATTTATTTCTTTTTTTATTAATAAAATTTATTATCCAACTTGGAACAACAAGATCCACCACTCCGTCTTTCACATATAATGAAAAATAAGCCTCCTCTTCCATGAGAGGCTACTCATGGTCATTGTTAGAAGCATAAAAGAACACAACTACCAAATTCAGAAACTTAGGAACTACTTTTGGTCCTCCTCCTAAATCTAATCAACATGAATCATATGTCCCCTTGAGTACTAAACCTGAGGTTACATCTACTCTTATCGGTGAAATTGAACCAACCGATACTGAATTACCTGAAACTTTGTTGCCCAAGGTTATACAATCTAACCTTCATGAGTCATAAAATTTATTTCCAGAGGTCATTGAACCTGAGGAGCCTTAGTCATATCTACCTGTTACTTTAGGTATTTCATCCTCCCTTCCATTTTCTTAGATAGATCCAGCTACTATATATCTCGGCCCCGACGGTTAACTTATTCCACTTGGATTTGTGAGTATCGAGGATATCCCACAAGAAAAGCCTCATCCTTTTTCTTATTTAGAGGTACTTTTCCTTTATACAACCCATCCTCTTCTTCCTCCTCCACCTCTTGTACAAACTCCTTTACCTGGTTCTTTTGAATTACCCGCGAATTTCACTCAAAAATCCACATCGGGATTATTGACCATGAATGGAACTGATATCACTTCCCAACCTAAGTCTACCACTATGGTTGAGACATCAAATGTCGCTTCCACATCTATGTTTTCAACATCACCAGAGGCACATCTATATGGTGGCCCATCCGTCCCACCAGGTTATTAGTCCTTATCCTGTACCATCTATGGCACATCTTCTAGTTTATGGACATCCCCCATGTCATCTACTTCGGTAATTCCATCTGGCGCTGCTCTTATGAGTGTTTCTTAGCCTATTCAGTCTCCTCCTCTTACACTAATAGTTGAATAACATGCTCGCTCTTATGTTAGTGGGAAAGGTCTTATTCAATAGCCAGACTATCCTTATTTTTGGTACCCTCCATAAGGGGGGAAGTTTCCTCCATCATCCCCTCCTCCTCTAGCAGGGGGGGAACCTGTTGTTGGTATACCTCAAATTGGTAACCAACCTTATTATAGTCCTCCTTATCATGGGATGGTTGCTAGTGTTTTGCAGCCTAGTTTTCTCATTCAACCAGGTTTGATGTTGGGTTCATTGTTTGTTTCTCAACCTGTGCCATCTTCATCTCAAGTTCCTATTCCTAAATTTTTACCTCAACAAGCTAAAATTCATGTAACTCAACATGTACAGGTTGCAATCACATCTCAACCCATTCCTTCAGTATCTAGTACCTCTTAGGTCCCACTTACTTAGCCTTTACAAGTTCCTTTGCAATCTCAATCGCTTGCATGAGGTATTCCTCAAATTCTAGTAGGACAGATTGTGTACATCATGGCACAACATCAATCAAACCCTCTTTATCATGGGACAATGCAAACTCCCATCGGGAAATAGTATAGACCTTATAAGGGTATTCCTCAGGTGACTTTTCAAGGCCAACAAATTCGTGGTTACCTTAGGGCTGGTCAACAAGGTCACTTGTATTCTGGTTGTCAGAATCATCCTTATTCTAGAAACCATATTCCTTATTACTAGAACCCTCCTTATTCAAGAATGCAAGTGCCTGTTGCCCAGGCTATTCCTTCATATCTAGGTAATCCTCCACCAGACTTTAATTGGCAGTTTCCTTTTGTAGCCACTCTCGAGTTTCCAAATTTAACTCTCCTCACCAATGACCCCATTTCTTATTCCCCTTGGTGGTCGATTATTATTACTAAATTGTCTTCCAATATCCTTAAATTCAATGGGAATCTAGGAGAAGATCCATCGATGCATGTCATGATGTATCACCTATGGTGTTCATCAGACTCCCTTAACGATGATTCTATTAGACTTTTCCTTTTCCAAAGAAAGCTTACAGGTACCACTGCTAAATGGTATATTGAGTTACCCAGAGCTTCATTTCATGATTTCAACACCTTAGCCACAACCTTCCTTAGACATTTCTAGTTTCCCATCAGATACAAAATTGGAACGAAACTATTAACCAACTTCAAACAATCTAATTCCACTCACATTTTGGATCACATTCATGAGTGGATTCGTCATTTTCGATTGGTCAAAACTTGTTCTCTCGATCAATTTTTCGTGGAATGGTTCACCAAATATTTGTTGGCACCCATCACAGAAGACGTGGCCAAAGGTGGAGTCATGACTGAAGAACAAGCAATTGCTCATGCAAAATATTTGGATTTGGTTTATACCCAATCCAATATGCTCTATGATAAGATACCAAATGCTATGAGACATTCAAATACTATTCCTCCTACACCTAGTAAAGAATCTCATGCTGCTGATGGAATTATATGTTCTACCAGCTTACAGACGGTGAGTAAACCATTTGGTATTTCTCCTCCCGCATATGCTCAAAACCCTCAATCTCGTCCTGCTACGACTTCTACTTTCGAGATAAATGTCACTTCATATGATAAAGGTAAGTCTCAATAGCAACCTCGTAGCAAGAAGAATGGAAAAGGTAAGAAGAAGAAATATCTCTCTATAGGATACACAAACAAATCAGTCTTCTGATGAGAAATAAAAGCCTCAATATCCTTGCTTGATTTGCAATGAGGAAAAATTTACACATGATTGTCCTCTCCACACTGAAGTGAATCAATTTATGAAGTTCTCCACTTCTCCTGTAGTGTTGATTGACCTATTTCCTAATCAAGAGACTCATATGGTTTCTCACAACCCATCTTCCTCTAACATGGTTTTCTTTCCTCTTCAAAGTTGAGATCTGATGTTTTAATAGCTACCCAGAATGAGGATTATGGTAATGCAAATATACCAAATAGTTAGGCTACTGATTGACCTGCTAGTTCGACACCATCCTCGCTAGATCCCACTCCATCATCGATTCCCACTGAATTGACTGTTAAACTCCAAAGTGCATTATTCATAAGTTAGTTTTCAACCCTCATTCGAGAGCTGCTCATAATTATAGTGTAGTTGAAGACATGGTTCAGTATCCATTGGCTATGTCAAATCTTGAGGTGTTGTAAAATTTCCCTACCCAAAAGAAGGCTTTACTTTCATCTATCGAAAGTGTGTATCCATCAGATTCCAACCATGTTGTTTTCTCTCATGAAAACTATACCCCTCGACTTCCATCTTAGTTAGCTTTTATAATCCAAGAAATTGTCCATGGTAAAAATATTCATTGTTCTACCATGGATGAGGGAGCACTGACTTGCATTATGTTCATGTCTAGCTAGAAGGTGATTGGTTCTCTTATCTGAGTTAGCCACCTACTACATTGAAATCCTTTGATGGGAGAACATACAAACCTTGTGGGATTTTTAACTCCATGTAAGTTGAATTAGGGGGAAACATTGTTTTAATAGAAGTTGAAGTTACTGATAGACCTCTCAATTCCAATATTCTATTAGGACGTACGTGGGTTTATGCCATGACTGTTGTCATCTCGAATTACTTTCGTATGATTTCCTTTCCTCATAAAGGAGGGGCTGTATCCATAGACAAACTCATATTTTTCGCCTTTGATTCACATGTTACTAGAAGTGTCCCTCTTGTATGGGAAATCTACAGTCATATCAGCATGTTGGAGTTGGATTGTTGAAGGATTCTTCACTTATGGGGACCTTTTCACTCCCTCTTCCTCTCCTTCCCGAAAACTCATCTTCGGTAGCCTATATCAACATGATATCATCTTCTAATATCCTGGCCAATCCATGGATTGTACCAGGCTGAAATGACATCCAAATTTTTGGCGACCGAATGCCACTAATCCTCATTGAGCTAGATTACGAAACCATTTATTCAGCTTGTGTAGTTTCTTCTTTTGATTTTCTTAATTGGATAGAAATATCGCTAGACTATGGTACATCTTTCGATCCTTTCTCGTGTGTATTCCCTACCGATGAAAGCATCATGGAAATCATGATGTCGGAGGACATGCCATGGGACAAACATCAACATTGTTCCTCCTTATCTGATTCCATTGAGGATAGTCTTACTGATGTATACTCACCCAATTATATCGATATTTTTACAAATTATGTTTCTAATCATGAGGTTGATTTAGAAATTAACCATTCGAATATCGAAGAGACAATGCCTCTTGATATTTCCATTAAGCTAGGTGTTGTAAAAAATCTACACATTGGAGCATCTTATTCTCCATCTAAGATCGAGATTTATCGAGCCCTTTTTTGTGAGTTTTGAAGTGTCTTTTCCTGGACCAATGAGGAGATTCCAGTCATCTAACCAAATATAGTTGTACATGAAATTAAGACGTATACTGATTCCAAACCAGTTCGGCAACACCTATGTCTAGTGCATCCCAAGAAGGATACTCATATTAAGGTTGAAGTTGAAAATCTTCTTTGAGCTAGCTTCATATACCTCGTTCCTTTAACTTATTAGGTGTCGAATATAGTTCCTCTCATGAAGAAACATTGCACCATTCGAGTGTGCGTCGATTATCAGGATGTGAATTGTGCATGTCTGAAGGAAAATTATCCCACCTCATTTATTGACCATATTGTGGATGACTACAGTGTCTGCAAAATTTATTCATTTATGGATGGATTTTTGGGGCTTTAATCAAATCAACATTGTTTGGACGGACCAACCTAAAACTGACTTTATTTGTCCCTGGGGAACTTTTTCCTATAAGAAACTCTCGTTTGGTTTAAATAATGTTGGGGACACATTTCGACATGCCATGGATTATTATTTTCATGATATTAAACACATCATTCAACCATATTTGGATGACCTCCCTACTCACTCACAACAATAGACTAATCACCCAATGCATCTTCGAGCTATTGTTGGGTTGTGTTATATTCTTTCCATGTAGTTGACAGGGGGTTTTAAGGGCACCCGTAACCCCATTTTATGGGGTCTGGGGCAGCGCCTCGGAAAATTTTCGTTTTGTACCCTATGTTAGCTTGGGAAAACCCACCTATGGTTTTGTGCATGATTTTCGCACATGTTTTTTGAACACAATGGTTTTCGGTCCATTGTATTGTACGCGATGGTTTTTCGGTCCAT
>APFE031183121.1:0-10184 GCA_000404065.3 Pinus taeda
AAAATATTTATATGCGAGTTTTTTTCAATTAATTTAATGTTCCTATCCTCACAATGAGAGCACTAAAAAAACAAATAAATTCTCTGCTAATCACTAATCGATTTGATAGACATGTAAAATTTTTATGTCAATAACCTCACCTCTTAATGAACACATTATAAACTTTGAAAATATATATATTATAATGTTTAAAAATATATAAACATGAACGTATGAAGGTGTGTACATTCATGTTCAGCACATGAGAGAGAGGTACGCAATAGCCTCACCTCTTAATGAATACATTATAAACTTTGAGTATATATTTTTTAATGTTTTGAAAATATATAAACATGAGTATATTTATTTTAATGTTTTGAAAATATATAAACATGAACGTATGAAGGTGCTTTGTACATTCATGTTGAGTGCTCCAACCTCACATGGTTGACACAGTGGGCATGGTATGCCAATATATACATGGCAAACATAACTCATCATGGTAGATAGAGTAGGCATGGTATATAAATATATACATGGAAGACATAATTTAAATGACATGGCAGACATGGTATGCATGACATGATATGTAGATGTTTGTGATTCGTATAGTAGATATAATAGACTCCTTTTATATGTGTATAACAGTAACATGGTAGGATATTGCCTGATCTATGGTAGTTATAATATGGCACTTTATTGCATTATTGAAGTTGTTGTTCTTTTTACATAATTTCATATGATGTAATAATGTTATAATGTTGTGGGGTGAATTCAATGTGTAAATAATATAATGCAACTATCAAAGAAAAGAATAATATAACCCTCAAGAAAGATTAACATATACTAGTAGGTAAAGACTATAATGGGCAAGCTTCCAATCAAGAGAACTGAGTACCAAGCCATTCTACTCCAACTAGGTGAGTTTCACCTATATATTAAGGAACAAGGAATATTTTTTGGGAAAATTTCACCAATTGGCTATTTTTTGAAAAAAAAGTAAAATAATACTTACCCATTTGGTTAAAAATTCACCTATTTTTAAAATAGATATAATTAAATAGATATAATTTTATTTTTGTTTCTAGAGGAATCAACATCTAGGTCAAGTTCGTACTCACATCACACAAGGTCAATTCCAACCGTTACCATTATAATCTCTAGGTATCCCCATATAAGAATTTTTATACAATAAAAGCTCACTTCAGAGCTTTTAAGGCCCTACAAACTTGTAAAAGCAAGATCCATTACCTTATCTAGTACGACGAAAGAGCTTGGTGAAATAGAATGATCTCTGAAGTCATTTTAATTTTGAAGTCTTCAAAGCATTAAAATTCTCACATGTTGTGGACATTACATCCATAACTTTATTGGTACGACAACAAAGCTTGGTGAAGGTAACATAGTGACCTTTGAGGTGTGAATTAGAGAAATATGTTATTTGTGCATGAAACCTATTTTAATTTTGGCCATTTTTTTTTTATAGATGTAATAGAAATTTGCGCGAGTTATTGGAATTATAAATTTTGATTGTAAAATTGTTTCAAAACAAAACAAAACAAAAAAATAGATGTAATGATTGTTTATTGTTGATTCGAAGAAAATGATGAATGGGTACTTAATAAATTGTGGCCCTTGTTAAGATTCGATAATGTTTAGTAATTAGATTATTGTTATATATCATTATATACACATAATGCATTTAAAGAAAACACTTTTAACATGAAGTTTTAACATATATCACTAAGAACTTAATACTTTTTTTTTTTCATTATTCTTAATCTATGTTAATTATATGACATAAGAATGGTATTATATATATATATCAAATGTATTTTTTTTCAAATATTTGTAAGCATAAAATCATATATAAAATAATAATATTTGTTTTCAATTTTTATTTTTTTAAATATATGATAATTGATAACCAATAGAAGCTTAATACTATCTTTCTTATTACTCTTAACCTATGTTATATTACATAAAATTGTGTTAATATACAAAAATGTATTTAAAAAAAAATGTAACTTAAAATTATATTACAAAAATTTAATAATCTTTTTCTGATTTGTATTTTTTAAAAGATTAAAGAATTGATAACTTGTATGGGGTGAGTTTCATGTTTGGATTGAAACATTTATGACTCTTAACCTATATTAATTATGATAAAAATGATTATATATACATATTATAAAATATTTTAAAAATGGATTATATTAAAAAAATTCTAATAATAATGTTTTATCTTATTTTTCCAAAAGATCTAAGGAATGGTAATTTGACACTTCTTGATATTTGAGTGCAATGCATCTAGGAGGGTATCCTACTTTTTTAGCTTTATCATAATGGGCCAATATATGGACTATGGGTAGTAAACCAGTTGGTTCATACATTTCAAAATTCAATAATTAAATTTAGTGGCAGAGAACGCTAGCTATGCGACCTTGTTAGTATAATATACCTAAAAAACCATCTCATAACACATTTATTTGACTTTTTTTTATTAATCAATTTAATTAAATACATAAAAAACATAACTACTTTTAAAATAAATCTTAATTTTTAATTTATAACTAATTTCTAAAATATTCTAAAATATTCCTCTAAAATAAATTCTTATTAGATCTTCCATAATTACATTAAATCATAAAAACCTATTTCACAATAGACAAATAATAAAAACTCTATTTCAAAATAGACAAATCTTTTTACATAAATAATATAAATTAAATTTTAAATTTTATTATATAATAATCCTCATTGTATATAATTTGGATGAACGTAAATATTTATTGAATCTTTCTAATTATTAATTTTATAAATTTTATTTTTTAGGACTCAAAAATGTTAAACAAGACATTATATTACAACATCTCTACTATAGTGAGCTAGAAAGCACTTCCCAACATAAATAAGTTTTAAATATTTTTTCTTTGTAAATTTGGTAGGACTACATCTTCATCATGTCTAACTTCTCACCCTCAATTCAGAGATTGAGCTACACTTAAATAAATTTAAATTAATTAATTTATATAATTTTGATAATTTTTGAATTAGTTATTATTTTCATATTTTAAATGTTTAAAATCTATAAAGTAAGAAGTATAGTTTTTATTTTTTATTATTATTTTTAATGTAATTCTAAATTATTTTTTATGTTTTATTTATTATTTTCTCATTTAAAAATTGAACTTTTAAATATAATAGGGAGTAAATTATATTTTTATTTAATTTATAGTTTTGAGAGCGGTTGAATTAGTTATTATATGATTATTTAACTTACATAACATTTTTATTAATCTTGATTTTCTTGTATAATATAATATATAAAAAAAATAAAATAAATAAATAAAAAAAATAATAATAATAATAATAAAAATAAAAAAATAAAAAATAAAAAAATAAAATAAAAAAATTAAAATAAATTAAAAAAATAAAATTAAATAAATAAATAAAATAAAAAATAAAAAATAAAATAAAAAATAAAAATAAAACTTGTATAATATAAAAAAAAAAATATCAGTTAGACAATATAGTACTTCCTATAGAGAGTATCATTGTCTAGAGTATGGGCAAGTTATACATTCAATTCAAAAATTAAATACATAATATTAAGAAAAGATAGATCATCAGTATAAGTAACAAGATGATTCTCTATAATTTGCATGTAGACATCTAAATTATCCCATGTATGTTTTTGAATGTTATTATGCTGATTGTGCAAGATAATATGAAAATGGACGATGGTAAATCTGATAGTAATCTGCCCCCGTGTGCTCTTGTATCATCCGTGTGTCTGGAATCTTCTATGCCCTTTCTTTGAATAACTTATCAGAAATGGTGTTCCTCTCCCTGTAAATGTGTGAACATACAATGTCATCAAAATGGTTTCTTATCATCTGAGTCTCCAATAAGTTTTTAAGAGTGTGTGTGACAATGAGCTGTCTATTTAAACTAGTCAATGACAAGTTTTGAGTCTCCAAAAATTTGTAGTTTTCTACATCACTTCTCTAGCGCGAGCAATAGGAGTAATTCCAAACTTAATAACTCAACAAAGTTATTTGTACCTGACCCAAAGCCAATACTCATTTTGAAATATTGATTTTCGCTCAGGTACAAAATGGCTCCTCCTCCACTCCTATTTGCATTTGCAACACCATCTAAGTGTGCCTAAGGCTTTGAATGATCAATGTCTTCAACCGATATTGCTCGAATTGAACCAGTGGATGGATCTTTAGGGATAAGATCATATATGGCAAGTAACCAAGCTCCTAGTTTTTCTAGATTAAATAACTGCTCTTTGAAAATCTTCTCATTCCTGCCTATCCACACTGCCCAACAAATAAGACTTGGCATATTCCATAACTTTTTGGATTTGGGTTCCTAGCACCATTCCTGCCATGCATCATTTACTGATCCTCCTCTCCATCTATACTTGATACCTAATGATTGATAAAACCAGATTCTGGATACACGTTTTTGTTGGACATGATATGAATAGGTGTGCTACTATTTCTTTAGCACTTTGACATAATGCACACCATGAAGGTCTCTAAAGAGCCATTTTCTTTAAGTTGTCTGCAATAAGAATCTTGTTAGTGAGAATACACCATAATCATAGTCTGGTTATTGGGGGACTTTTTAGCGGCGTAGTCTAACTTATAGACAAAATAGTTTTTTCAACAGAATTCACCAAAATTCTGGCAATACAATTTTAAGATTTTTGTTGTTGTTTAAAATACATTTTTGAATGCATAAATGAATTCAACACCCTAAAAACCCTTAGGGCACTAGAATTATGCATACTAAACAATTTAAACTCAAGTTGTAAAAATATCTGTTGAATTTTGTTTAAAAATAACTAGAAAAATAGTCCTAAAAAAACCATTTTATCTATAAATTAGATTACTCCCTTTTTAACCTACAAACAATATTCCACTCCAACATATATAATCTTAATAAACTTAATTACATAATAATTAAGTTTTGATAATTTTGAAGTCAATATTTTCTAACAAAATAAATTATTTAAAAAAATTAAAATATATAATAAAAAATAAAAAAATTATTTATTTTTTTATAATAATTTACTTTAAACAAATATCAATCTCTCTTTTGATATATTTATGCGCAACCTCAAACGAAAAACAAATATGATGGTACCAGCCTGTACTTTGGGTTTATGACTATATTGATATTAGTCCGACGTTATGATTAACAATGTGTTATTAACAATATCGTGGGATCATTCGCCTTATAATTAAACACTAATCAACCGGTATTTCTCGACGTTAGTTGGTAGCATTTATGGTAGCTCTTAATGTGACGGCTTAGCTAGACTCACCTTGATTTTTGTTTCCCGCTCGTTGAACTTGGCAAAACCCTTATCATTCAGTATTCAGTCACTTTTGTTTCTTGCTCTGCGTGGTGATTACAGTGAGGGTTTGGTCAGCGAAGAGGGTTTGTGTGCAACGATGTTTAGCTGTAGAATGGCGCCTAGTCCGCCTCCGGTTGTAATTTCTTCTGCCTGGTTAATACTTTGCTCCATGGACGTTGTTGTCTCTATTGTTTCTTTCAACTGTCTTTATACCGGTTCACTATGGTTGCTTTCCGGGTTTAACTTGTTGTTCGATGTTCTTGTTTCCAGGTCGCGTTCACGACGGATCCTAGGCTTGGTTTCGACCGATTTTCCAACTAGGTGAGTTCTCTTCTCCTTGCTATACTTTTATGCTCGATTTCTTCAGTAATGCTAACGTTTGCTGCTCCTTGTGAGCAGGGTTTCTGTTGTATTCACGACCCAGGTTCAAACCTGAGCCACTGGCACTCACTATCCCTTGGTAAGTCACTTAACACTCCTGTTTCCACTATATTCTATTGTTTTACGCCCTTGTTTCCTGGTACAGGTTCACTGACCGACTTCCATTGCTACTATGGTAGGTTGGGGTTTTGGTTATGGAGGGATTTGTGGCCCAGACTCCGTCAATTAAATGGGTAGTCTCGTTCTCTGTTGTGAATGCCTTGACTATAGTCTTTCCTCTCAGTGCTTTTAATGTAGTCGACCAATAGGTTAGAAAATGCGAGGGTTGGCTCCTCTGACTGCTAGTTTGCGTTCAATGGCTTCGGCTGTAACTTGCATTTACTCTTGTTGTGTTTCTCAGCGACACTTTAGCGTTGTAGGGTTTCGAACCCTGGTCTTGCTACCTGTCACTGAGGAAGGTGTTCTGTTCTCTATTTTGTTGCCTTGTAATCTTGAGGACTGTCAGTCATTACTATGCACCAACATTGCGTTATTTTTATATAATGGAAGTGAAGAACTATTTGTTATAATGATTACCTCTGTCGTGGAGAATCTCCATGGAGTTCGTGTTCTGTGGCTCTCTGTTTTGTGGTTGTATGCGTCGTAATACTGGTATTTGTGTTGATTTCTGGTTCTGTTATCTCGTTCTTTTGCACACTCTGCTTTGTGTTCGTCATTCCAATGTGAGCAATCTTGTCTCGGCCTATTAGGAGAAGTCTACTAGGAAACACAAGAATGCATCCTGTTGTTTGATTTATTACACTTAGCACTTAATAGAAATAATATGAAAAGGAAAAAAAGAAATTGCTTGTACAGATGGATTCAGACTGAGAATTTTTTTAACAATGTATCAGCTATTTATATTATTGTTCCTCTCTTGTCATCGAACCCCCAAAAATGATTTACATTTCGTATTTGTATTATTTGTCCACAGTTATCTGAATTGTGCACAATTACACTTCAGTTGTTTCTTTATTAGTTACATAACTGTTAATGCATTCGGTTCTGCGTGCACTGCAAGATTTTGCAATTAACATGGATGTTTTTTTTTGTTCTAAATGGAAGAAACAATTACTCACTAAAAGACAGACAATGTTGACAGTGACCCTAACTACCCATACTGTTCCCTAACTAATCATGAAATTAAAAAAAACAAGTCCCTACATCCTACTTTGATTAATTAAACATAAAAAAAAAAACCAAACACTGATAAATCTTTCCACCTTGGCGGAGACCAACACCCGGTCATGGTGCTCTTAGCTGGATGCTCTTGCATCAGGCTCCCGGGGTAAAAAGAAATCATGACTTCGGTCCATGAGCTTCTCAACTGAATAACCCACCTGCTCTATCTGCCTGGCGTCAAGCCACGAATTGTCCTCAATAGGATGATTCTTCCACTTGACAAGATATTGCAGATACTCTTTCTGCCGAATTTTCTTAACCACCTGAGTGTCGAGGATTCTCTCGATTTCGGGAGGCTGAACGTAAGGCATTTGTCTCATCCAAGTCTTACCTCCATCCTGAGTGTCCCGCGTAGGTCGTGCTATACTATCTTCTTCTGGATCAACAGTGTATGGAAACAGGTCTGCCACATTAAAGATGGGCGAAATGCCTATTCCTGGTGGCAACTGTATTTCATAGGCATTCGCTAAAAATTTCTGGAGGACTTTGTAGGGACATATCTTCTTGTACTTCAGCTTGTTGTATGCACCTCTAGGAAAACGTTCCTTATGTATATGCGCGAGGAATTCATCCCCTACATTAAACTGTACTTCTCTCTGTTTCAAATTTGCTTACTACTTATATTTTTTATTGCTGCCCTGCAACTTGATTTTCATCTGCTCGTGGAACTCTTTCATCGCGTTAGTGAAATCTTCCCCATCAGCACTTCGTCTTTCCTGTTGTCGGTGATCTCGCAACTCATGCACTCAGTGAGGATGCATGCCATACAAGATCTGAAAAGGACTGCAACCCGTGCTGTGATTGGCAAGTCGTTGTCAGCGAACTCTACCTAGGCAAGTACTCGATCCCACATCCGCAAATTTTCACCAATCAAACTCCATAGCAGATTCCCCAAACTTCTGTTTACCACCTCTGTTTGCCCGTCGGCCTGTGGGTGATAAGTAGAGCTAAAACTTAACTGTGTGTCCATCTTCTTCCACAGGGTGCGCCAAAAGTGCTCTGTAAACTTCACGTCCCTGTCAAAGAGAATGGACTTAGGTAGACCATGTAGCCTAACGATCTCTATAAAGAACAAGTGGGCCACGTGAGTAGCATCGTTGGTTTTTCTGCAAGGGATGAAATGTGCCATCTTCGAAAACCGGTCCACTACTACCATCAACGAATCATAACGCGTTGTGTCCTTGGTAGACCCAAGACAAAGTCCAAGCTGACTGAGTCCCACGGTCTACTTGGAATGGGCAATGGCGTGTAAATGTGAGGGTTGGCTCCTATGACTGCTAGTTTACATTCAATGGCTTCGGCTGTAGCTTGTATTTACTCTTGTTGTGTTTCTCGACAACACTTTAGCGCTATAGGGTTTCGAACCCTGGTCTTGTTACTTGTCACTGAGGAAGGTATTCTGTTCTCTGTTTTGTTGTCTTGTAATCTCGAGGACTATCAGTTGTTACTATGCGCTAACATTGCGTTATTTTTATATAATGGAAATGAAGAATTATTTTCTATAATGATTATCTCTGTCGTGGAGAATCTCCATGGAGTTTGTGTTCTGTGGCTCTCTGTTTTGTGGTTGTATGCGCTGTAATACTGGAATTTGTGTTGATTTCTAGTTCCGTTATCTCGTTCTTTGGCACACTCTGCTTTGTGTTCGTCGTTCCACTGTGAGCCATCTTGTCTCGGCCTGTTAGGAGAAGTCTACTAGGAAACACAGGAATGCATCCCATTGTTTGATTTATTACACTCAGCACATAATAGAAATAATATGAAAAAGGAAAAGAAAATTGTTTGTACAGATGGATTCAGATTCAGAATTTGTTTAACAATGTCTTCAACTATTTATATTACTGTTCCTCTCTTGTCATCGAACCCCCCAAAATGATTTGCATTTCGTATTTGTATTATTTGTCCATAGTTACCTGAACTATGCACAGTTACGCTTCAGTTGTTTCTTTATTAGTTACATAACTGTTAATGCATTCGGTTCTGCTTGCACTGCAAGATTTTACAATTAACATGAATGTTTTTTTTTGTTCTAAATAGAATAAACGGTTACTCACTAAAAGACAGACAATGTTGACAATGACCCTAACTACCCATACTATTCCCTAACTAATCATGAAATTAAAAAAAACAAGTCCCTACATCCTACTTTGACTAAAAAAAAAAAAAAAACACTAATAAATCTTTCCACTTTGGCGGAGACCAAAACACCCGATCATAATGGACAGTAACCAAATACTCCTGCATCCAAAATAAATAAAAACAAAAACATATATTTTCAGTATTTAAAAAAAGCATTCTCTTAATAGATTACTTTTAAATATTTTTTTTTTTTTTAAAGACATTAAATCGTTATAGTGTACTTTCCCAAACATGTAATAAAGCCAACCAATGTAGCCTCCCAAATAAAGCCAACTAATGTGGCCTCTCAAAGTTGATTCCAGGTGAGCAATCTTAAAGTTAATTCGTCTACTTTTCAAAACATTTAATAAATGTTTAACAGCGCAGGAATGTGAGCAATTTGTTTAAAGTTAACATCCAGTATTTTTTTCAAAATATGTAATAATAAAAAATATATATATAGTTATTTTTGTCTTAATAAAGTTAAAGATAGTTTAAAAGAGAGATTGTTTTTTATCTGATTGATGTATTCGGTCTATTTTTGTGAAGCCTTACAATAAATGCTCCTAGCGTTTTGCTAAATCTCTAGTTACATAGATTATCCCAAGAGTTAGTTGTCTGTATATCTGTATAATTTTCCCTGTTGTCTTTGAAGCACTCTCTTTCACAACAGAATTGATTAGAATTAGTCCATAACCAAGCAATAAGAATTTTGGCACTCTATATTGCCGCTCTATATATGTTTTTGATTATTTACTATAAATAAAATGAAACACTTCACTATAATACTTTTTATTTCTTCCTAACTCTTTTTACAACCCAACCATTTAGCAACCAAAAATTAATTCTGAATAAACAATGTTAAAATTGATTCAGCCAACACGTAATGCTGGCGATACGTTGATCCCACAAAAGTGATCATTCGTATCCCAAATCACCATTATCACCTGTGCAGTGCTTTTTATAAAGCTCTGTTTGTTTGAACATATTTGAAAATCCTCCCATCTGTTTTGGAAAGGGCTAACGAGCTTGCTATCGGGCATTAAATGCCCGCTTAGCTGCAAGCTCGATAACCATTTAAAACAGACACGCGCGGTGCTTTCCGAAC
>APFE031183130.1:0-12135 GCA_000404065.3 Pinus taeda
ACCTCTTGAGAAAAAAAATTTGAAATTCTTGTTTTAATGTGAACCCTGCTCTAATTCCATGTAGAAATTATGGTGTATATTTGCAACTGCTCATGAAATTTTAATCAAAATAACAAGACAGAAACCTGCTCTACTGCTCTGCAAAATTCAATTCACAATTTAGAACATCAAGAACACACATACAGTAAGAAATAATGCACATGCAATTAAATTCTCTACATGCACTAGCTATTTTGGGCTCATTGATTAATTGATTGGATGATCACTGAGTTAGACGAAATTCTCACTGCACAACTGGCTTTCTACTAGTTCCTGCAACAATTGGAACTAGTTTAAGTGAAAACAACCTGAAATAATTGACCTTGATTGCTACAAATTAGTAATCACACATGCTTAACTCAACTCTAACTCCTCCAACTCAAATTTACTGATTAAATTGGTTGAAACAAGCCATGTCACACAAGTTAATTACATCCAAGTTGTCTGCTAATATGGAAATTCGAATTTTATCAATTTAATCAAGGGAAAATCAAATTGAGATTTTCTTGCTGCATTTTTTAACAAAATTTGACATACTCAATATATCTCCAAACTTAAAAGGGATAAGAATATTTATAAATGAGTACCACTTTTGAACAAAAACAAGTTGAATTAAGGAAGGAGGTTCCAAAGGTAAAAGAAGCTAAAAGGATAATAAAAAAATGGACAATAATTAGAAATAAGAGAAATATTATTAGGGATAGAGACCAAAATGACAGTAATAAATAGGAATTTAGAACACTCTAATACTTCTTTGATATGGTTGTGGCTTTCCATGACACAAAGGACCTATGTTAAGTTGGATCATGAGTGAATCCGTGCAATAGGTTGTCATAAAAGAATATGTTTCTAACCCCAAGGGTTAGCTCAAGTGGTCTAGAGCTAGACATGAACTTCAATATATTGTTGCTAATCATTGGTTTGACTCTCTATAAGTCTCTTAGGGCGAGGACCCATAATCAAGACCAACAATTACCCAATTTACCATCCATGAAATGTGGGGAAGTACTCTAAGGTTTCCCATGCTTTCATTATAAGTAAGAAAAAAAAATGTGTCTCCTCACATTCAACTTCCAAATGTAGAATACTTTTGGATCAAAATATATCACATTAATTCTAAGAGGATTTATATTTCAATTTAATATTTTTCATATATCAAATATAGATTTTATAAGAATATTAATACATATATGAATTTCTGTGATAATACCCTAGAACATGGTATTCATAGTCTAATTAATGAAGGTAATATCCTCTCATTAGGAGACTTTAATGATAGAACTAAAACTAACCAAGCTATTCTTCTTACCAATGATTCCAACCCTAATCCTCTTTGGACAAATCAAGACCTTGATTTAGCTAATAAATACAATAGAAACTTTGAATATCTAATTGAGAACTTATTTGGTTCTAACTTAGTCAACCTATAGAGTTCTGAAGACATTATAATTTTCAATGACATAATCAAGTGGGTAAACTATATGCATATGCCTTAGAATAATGGGCGTGAGAATAGTGTCATTGATTTTGTGATATCCAATACCCCTATTTCTAGCCAAATTCTAAAGTTTAACCTCTTAAATGACGATGATCTTGACTCTGATAAAAAAATTGATTTTAACTCTAAAATTTGAGATGTACAATCGGAACATGCAAGGAAATAGTGACAGTCAAAGGCACCCAATTGTTGATAGAAGAAAAACGTGTCTCTAAAAAAGGGATTTAAATACAAAACTGCACATCTTAATTTATAAGGGTAACATTAAAACCTCTACCATAAATTTACTACAACCCTCTCCTCTTCCATTATCAAGTTTTTTATTGATGTTTCATATCAAAAGAATAATATCATTTCCAACCCATCATATGATAATGATTGTAAAATTTCTATAATCATAATTATCCATGCTACTAATGAATCTCTATAAACATAATTAGCAATGCTCCCAATGAAACTTCAAAAATTGATAAGATCAAATGTACATCTTAAAAAAAAGAAACCTAGTACATAAATAAAAAGAAGAAGAAGCTACTACACTAATTTAATTGTTTATCAAATTTTGAAATATTCTCCACATTTGCAATTAATATAAACTAATTATCATCTCACCCAAAAAAAGGCTAAATGTCTACTAATAAAATAATAAGGTCATTTCTGGACCAAGAAATAAGGGCATGTTGCCCGGTCTGGCTAATCGGATATCGTCATCGTCATCAGATATTTGAAACTAATTTCATTTATGAATAAGGAAATAGAGACATGATGCTCCGTCAAATTGGATATCGTGACGAAATTGTAAAATGTGATCTGTTATACCTTCTTGGTCTAATTTGTGCAAAGTTGATCTGCGCAAAGACATTTAGAAATATTATTTAAATCTTATTCTTTTGATTAATTATTGATATATTTTAAGTGTCATTTATTTAGTTTTTAATTTTAAGTGTATATATATATATATATAAAGATTTTTTCAAATATTTAAATTAATTTGACTAGTAAGCTTTTTTTTGAATAAACATAGTTGTCTACACTTTTACTCTATTCCGTTCGATCAGGTGAGATACTTTCAACCATTGATTTAAACATTGTTGAATATACAATCAGTTGTTACACTTTCAATCATTGATTTAAGTATTGTTGGATATACAAGCCGTTGTTACACTTTCAACCATTGATTTAACCATTGTTGGATATACAAGCAGTTGTTACACATTACATGGATGATTGATTTATGACCACGAGGGTGTAAAAAGCCAACTTTGTATCCAAATTTACAAATGGATAAAGCTCAAAGATCTTTTAACCATTGCTAAGTTTACAAGCAGTTATTACACAAAGCTTGAAAAATTTTTAAACATTGCCTACTTTACAAGAAAGTCAACTTCGTATCCAGATTTACAAATGGATAAAGATCAAAGATTTTTTATTTAAGTTAAGGGAAGCTTTCTATTATTACCCAATATTGTTTCCGTTTATGGGCTGGGTTGCACGCATGCCCGCTGTTATTATTAGAGCATTGCAGTCTCGTTCATTGTGGATTTGAAGAAGCTACAACTTGCAGGAGGGGGCGTCGAGGCTTCAAAACTTATTGGTATTTGATCAAAGATCGGCTACAACCACTCGAGCTGTTGGGCTCTCGCATATTTGATTTTGTATGAGGTTTCGCATATTTCATATTGTATGCATGAGTTTTGTTTGCTAGAGGACATTGATGTGAAAGCAGAGGGTGAATGCTTCTTCTACTCCTATTTCCTACATAAAGCTCAAGTTTGTAAAGAAATAAAGGGTCAAGTTTGTAAAGAAATAAAGGGACGAAAGTAAAGGTTAAGGCTTT
This sequence comes from Pinus taeda, assembly GCA_000404065.3. NCBI lineage: Eukaryota > Viridiplantae > Streptophyta > Pinopsida > Pinales > Pinaceae > Pinus > Pinus taeda. Next base: position 3,375 of record APFE031183130.1, read on the forward strand.
TCGTGGCAATAAGAAGTCTTCGTTTGGATTCCGTTCCGTTTCAGGGCATTGTTCACATTATTCAGTGTTATATTAATTTAATTCGTAAAATTCCTTGAAATGCATTCCCTTTGAGAAACCCAGAGGTTGTCATGTTTCATGCTAAAAACAGAAGTAAATTAATTGCCATCCCTGCTTATTTTAGTACTTCAAGTTGTGCAGGGGCATACTTGTCTTCAGCTAGGAATATCTCGCTTTCACCATCTTTCTTCCAGAAAACAATCACGCTGGTGCTACTTGGGTTTCACATATATGATTTTATATGCATGAGCTCTATCGGATATAGGATGTAAACATGAAAGCCGAGGGTGAATAATTTTTTGCCACTCATATCTCATACGGAGAAACTCTAAACAAGTAAAGGGTAAGGCTTTCTAGGGCAATATGACTGAGTCTTCTTTTTCATTCCATTCATTTCATGGCATTGTCCAGTTTATTTATTCTTGCCATAATTTAGATGGTCGAAACTTCTTGAAACGCCCTACATTTCAGAAACCCAGAGGTTGTCAAAATGTTTACTCCATCTGACTCTTCAACATTGTGTAATTTTATGTTGATAAAAGATTTAAATTTGTTGTCGTCCCTGCTTATTTCAGTGTTTCAATCTGTGAATATCTCATTTCACTATCTTCCTTCTAGCAAAAGAAAGATGACAATGCTGGTGCTGCTGGGTTGACATGTTTGATGTTAAATGAAAGAGCTCTGTTTGCTACAGGTCGATGATTTGAAAGCAGAGCGTGAAGAATTTGCTCCTACTCGTATTTTTTGTGGTGAAGCTCAAGTCTGTAAAGAAGTAAAGGGTAAGGCTTTACACAGTCACATGGCCAAGCCTTCGTTTGCATTCCATTACATTTGATGGCATTGTTCAGATTATTCAGTTTCTCTTTATTTAATTCTTAAAATTTGTTGAAATGCTCTTCATGCTACAAAGCTAGAGGTTGTGAATGTGTTAAGGTAATATTACGCTAAAAAGAGATGTAAACTCTTATAATTATTATATTCCATGATTTTGGCAGTTCCATAATTTAACCCACACCCATATCGTCATATTCGTTGGTTTAGATCTGTTTATTTTGAGCGTTGTGGTTAATTTATGTGTAATCAGAGTTTATAAGAGCGTTTTAGTAGATCAATTTAAACTCGGGGTCCTCTTATACTGTCTAATAGTTCACTTGAACCAACATCTCTTCTAAAGAAATTCAACAAATCTAATTTATAATCCTATTGACTTCTCTTTATGTCTTTTAAGACAATTCCTAGTTTTTAAAACCTATTATTGGTAATGAGGATGAAAGTTTTGTTCTGTAGTTTTGGTTTTATTATATAACTAAATATTATGGATTATTCAATAATATGTATTGGTAAGATTTAAACTATTAACCATAAACCCATCAATAATAAACTCAACATTGAATTAATTTTTTTTAAATATGACTTTATATAAATGAATATTTCCATTAATATTTTTTTATTGTACATAATATTCTCATTTAAAATAAAATGCTAGTTTTATTTATAATAAAAATTGAATCACGTTCTCTATAAAAAAAAAAGTGAATGCAAAGTTAAAAAAAAAAAATTCGTGTAAGTTTTTAAATATTGTAAAATAATTTTAAAATAAAAAAGTATATTTTTTTATTAAAAATTGTAATATTTAATAATTTTGTTTTTATTTTTATTTTTTTAAAGTTTTGGTAAAAAGATATTAATGTTATGTTTAATAAATAATATAATAGGGTAGAAATTGTGTTGATGATTTAACATCTAAGAGTGTTTTAACTTACTATGTATCCAAAATTTAATGGACAATAATTTTTTTCCAATATTAATTAGTTATACAATTTTATATTAATTATTTTGATATACTTAATTTTATAAGTGATCACCATGTCATTAATGATGATTATATGGAAGGACGTCGGGAGGCTTGGCCACATTGCCGCCCGCGTCTTCTCCTAGGCCATCATGAAGCGAATTCATGGTGACTTGAAGGCACCATTAATACGGTGTTCAAGTCGAGAACTCTGCAACTAGTTTAAGGAAATGGCCTCCATAGAGGATAATGCATTCTTTCCTCCTATGATCAATAACGCTTTCCCTCCTCAGGCAGTGGAGCCCTGCTCACGCACCGTCACTGGCAGTCGATGTTGGCTACTCAGCTGCGTGGATGTGTGAAATCGGTATAATTTCTCCCAAACCACACAGTGTAAGCTGCATGCAGCCCAAAATCCCTTTGTTTTCCCTTTGAACAACCATTCCTTTGATTCAACAAGTGATAGCTCTATGACAAATTTTGTCATGGTTCACATCCGCCACCGCATACGCAACAGAAGAGGAGGCAACTGTGGTGGAATAATTCGTCCTCCCATTCCGCCCAACCCTGAATCTATTCCCCCCTCCTCTTCTCCTGTCATCCCACATCCCTATAGCTCCTTCTCTGGCAAGTATCCAGATACCCGAAGTGGAAGAGGGCAGGCTCAGCTCCAGGGTGACCGCAGAATGAATGCAACTATCCATACTACCAATTTTCCCCTTCCCCCTAACCCCGCTCCTCACACAACTCAATTTTGCTTCCATATCACTCTTCATAAGCCTATCATCACAACCATTGTTACCATCACCTTCACAAAGGAAACTGACCTGCAGGAAGCTCAGCTCGGGAATAACAATGAGCAGCAGAGGGCTGCTCAGTAGAACAGAGATGCCCGAGATCCAGGAAAGCAACAGTTTATCAAGGACTATGCCACCTTGCATAGAGAGGAGCCGGTTGGCAGCCAGCCAGCCATAGAAGGCAGAGTTGGAGACACGAAGGTAGCTGGTGGCAGTGCAGGAGGCACGTACAACAAGCATGCATCAGAGGGTAGCTTTGCTGGCACACAACCAGGACATGGAACAATGCATAGCACGTCAGCATAGGAGGAGGAGTGGTACAAGTATGTGTGTCCTATCGTGGAAGAGCCTACCATAGATGACCTCCAGAAGGTCCATCTTGATTGACAACTAGGTAGCCAGGTGTTGCCCTCCTGCCAACTGGAGTTTTCTTATGTTGTTGGTTGATATTTGCTATGTTATGCTTTGTGAAAACTTTTATTTCGGTTATTTTTTATATGTTTTGGTTTTTGTCACAACTTGTAACCCCTACGTGGGTTTCTATCTGGTTTTATGGATTGGTTTCCCCCTTGAAGGGGCAGTGATGCTTACATTGTGATATTTTATGACAATTGCTGTTCAGCACTCCTGAGCCAATAACCTCATTGTACTTTTATTTGATTACATATCAATAGAATAGTTTTACTTAGAAAAAAATTTAATAAAATCTTAATTAGTTGAATAGTCTATGTTATTTAGTTTAGCATAATTTATTTTAGGAGAAATATATATTATTATTCTCTCATGTTTACAATTTTATAACTTATATTATTAATAATAAATATATTTTAAATACAAAATAAAAATATCTTGTATTAAAAAGTACATGGTGTAGCTCAATTGGTGATGGCCTTGTTATGAAGTATTATATAAATATGAAATCTAAGGTTCAAATGTTGTGTGGGTTAATGAATCTTTACGTTGAATATTGGAGACTTATCTATTTGACTAATGTATTGTAAATTTAACTATGCTGAATATTTATGGTATCGCTGACTTTTATCTACCAACAATAATTCTGCAATAGTAACATTGCAAGAACTATATGGAAACATACTTTCTTTCTATCTATTTTATTTTATTTTTATAATGATTTTTTAAACTATAATCATTTAACCACAAATGTGAAAACTTCAACCTAGTAAGTGGAAGATGAGAAAAATTTACTCTATAATTTTCTTATTATCATATGAATTCCTTAAAAAAAGGAGAGGAGAGGTATAACATAAAATTGATTTAGCTACAATTATTCACAACAAATTCAAATTATTAGAAAGTAATATATTAGTGTTTAAAACTCAACTGCACAAAGGGACTATAGAAATGGAAAAATGGAAACAATGAATCATTGAAAAAATTACACCTTGAGAGATATTATTAAAAAGTTAAAATAAAAACTAAAAAACAAGTTTGGCCCTAAGTAGAATGAAAAATAAATTAGTCATCAAACCTATCAAAGAGGAAATTAAAAGATAATCAAGTTGGATTGTGAACTCAATAAAAAAACACTTGAATTTTATAATTTATAATATAGAACAATAGAAAGGTGAGGACATATTAACAATAAGAAAAAAATAAAAATAAATAAATCACAAATTGAAAAAAAATATTTTATAGAAGTAATAAGATTGGTAAAAATGCTTGACCATAAAGATAGATTGATCAATATTATGGTAAGCTATAGTGACTATAAATTTGTAGAAATTATGGTGTAGATTTGCAACTTCTCATGAAATTTTAATCAAAATCACAAGACACAAACCTAGTCTACTACTCTGTGAAATTCAATTCACAATTTAGAACATCAGTCACAAACATGCAATGTTAAATAACACACATGCACACATTACTTTTCTAGGGGAAGAAATACGATAAAAACTCCTACACCTACTTGCATTATTATGATGAATAGAGATGTATTGCAATTAATTTTCTCAACTAAGCACAACTTGCAAGATAATAACCTATCTCTCTACTAATTAAGAAGCTCTTACCCAAACTTAGTCAATTTTTTCCTTTGCATGATCCCCTATTTGCTTGCTAAATCCCTTGAGAAATTAGGCCCCTTTATTAGGAAATTCCTCAAGGCCTTGACAAATTAGGCCTTTTTGTTTAGGAAATTCTTCAAATTGATTGCGCAATTCTCAAACTTGATCATGTGATTTAAGGAAACACCTGTACATTGAAGACTACTCTACAACTAATGTTACACTCCCTTGGAATATCCACCATATCTAGGGAACTTGAATTATCTGCATGCACTTAATGAATACACCCACCACTCGACTATGACGTGTACCTCTAGTGCCCTCTAAGCTAAGAGTACTTGCCAAAGGATCAACAACCTCTAATGATCCCTTCAATATGTATTTAGTACCTTTCTTTCATGATAAAGTTTTCTTTAGCTGCATCCCGCTTTTGTGGATATTTTCATCCACTTGCCTAGGATTTTCCATAAAAGCCCGTTTTTCTCTCCTGTGGCGATTTTATGCTTTTCCAAGATTAGCATATTTCTCCATGTAAAAAACTTGATGGATTTTTCTCTCCTATCCATCAAGCTTATCTATAATTGCATCTAGAATTTTTATCATTACATAATCATCCAATCTCATTTACCAATGAGATTTTATTGTTGCTTTTTTTCTTTGGAAAAAATCTCATTTCTAAGTGTCTCATTCTTTACATAATTGATCCAATATTCTTCATGGCTTTTGCGCCATTCTTTTTAATGTAGTTCAATCTAACCAAACAAGATTACAAGGGAATAATATTAAGTAATATGTATACTATTAAATATTAAAGTAATTTTGTCTATACCAAACAAGATTACAAGGAAGGAATATTACATAATATGTATACTATTAATATTAAAGTACTTTTGTCTATATACAATTTTAAATATATGTATATATATTTGATTTAAATATAATATATATATATTATATATATATATAATATATATATATATTAAATTCAAAATAATATAATATATTTGGTTGATTTTCCAGAATTGAATTATGATTGTTTATTTTGGAATTATTTACTTACTAATATCCAAATTGTTCATACTCTTTATATAAATTACTTTGTCGTTACATATTCGAGAATAATTATAGGCATTCTTGCAAACACAAATTAGTGAAAAGAATATACAACTCGAACTGGAGCTTACCCCCTTTAAGTTCTTATAAGGTGAAAAAAACTAAAAACTGAAACAATTTAACTTAAACATAATGAAAATTTATAAATGGAACACCATTGCCTCTTGGAGATGCCCTTCAAAACAATCATCCAAGGTGAAGGGCCCCTTAGAGTGAAGAAGAACTTGCTTGGGTAGCTTTTCCACTTGTTGTTCCACCTGTTGATTGAGCTCCCTGAATACGTCGGTAATAGAACGCCACTTGAAGGACCATGGATAACTCATATGAGGGAGGATTCAACCATAATATTTCTACTTGAGTGCAATTTTCTTCTTAATAAATTACCAATTTTATGTCTCCCATGATCTTTAATATGCAAATAGATTATAAATTGAATTCGTTTGATGAATTTAATATTATTTTTTATTCTCTCTGTTGGGATAGAAAAGGTGGAATTCAATGCATTTATAGACCCCGCCACCTTTTCAATGCATTTATAGACCCCGCCTGTTCAGGGTTAAGATTAGATGATGGTCAATGCATATTCAAATCGTTAGATTACGTATGTTAAATCTAATAAAATTAAAATAAATAATAATAACGAAAATGTTTGAATGAATATAGTCATATAAATAATTAAATGTCAATGTAATTTTTTTAGGATTAATCTATTATTAATATGAAAAAATAGTATTTAATCCGTGTATAGATTATAATATATTTAAATTCAAAAAATTATTATAGTTTGTTATAGGTTCGGTTTATGTTTGTTTAGTTGTTGTTTTTATTTTAAATTGAATGATATATTTACTTTTAAAAAATCTAACATTTTTATGATTTAAATAGTTATATCTATATATATAGTATATAAGTATATATATATAGTATATAAAAGTTTAGTAAATTGGTGAGTTATGAATTATCGTTTAAGAATGTTTTAATAGTATAATTTAATTATGGTTTGTGTATAAGTCTATAAACATATTTTTATAAAATTGTATATAATATTTATATTTAAAAAAATTTAATTATTTTATGATAATATAGTATTTTTCAATAATTTAAGGGTGTTTATCTATGGGCTTATCTAGGTCAGAATTAACAGCCGAAAATCGTGAGCTCCCCATTAAGAAATACTTAGTAATAAAAACTCAACCAATTAAACTATCTTTCAAGACTCATTCATGATAGGTTATATTTATTGAAAATTCAATTTCAATTATTTCTAATTATACTTCGAATAAAACTAAAAAAACATATACCGAAAACTAAACACTGAGATTATTTGAAATTTTCACTCATTAACACTAACCAGGACTACAATATGACGTACAAGGCAACGATTACTTAAAAAGGACGGAATTGTAGTGGCAGACATGGTTACGCAGAAGGGAAAGTAGCAGTATTATCGACTATGGAGAAACTAGAAAACCTTAAGTCACCTCATCTTTATTTTAATGGGAGGTTCGTGGTTGACTTAGCCGGTTCGGTTTCTGTCTTGCCGAATTGTTTAAGCTTGTTGGTGTAAGGTGTATTTGAGCAGGCCTGTTATAGGCATTTGCCTTTTTCTTTTTATAGGATCGGAGAGAAGGCCCGGCAGCGAAGTGAAATATAGAAGAGAAACCTTCGGAAGCCTCCCTGCAAACAGTGGCGCCACAGGCACCTGTCACTGCACAAAGGAGATTGAACACCCATCTTCCGTAACAAATGCCAGTGCCTTGTATGTAACACATTTGCGCCACGGGCACCTGTCACTGCGCAAAGGAGATTGAACACTCATCTTCCGTAACAAATGCCAGTGCCTTGTATGTAACACAATTACAAAATTTGTTTGGAATGTTGTAAGAATAAATTTTATTTCTATAATCTATAGAATTTAAGTCTCCACACAAAATTTTCAAAATGTTCAAGTATTAGTTTTAATAACCAGAGAACCATCCACTCTTAAATGATAGATGAATTTTCCAAGCGCTATTTCTAATTTATATATATAATATATATATATATTATATATATATATATATATATAGTATTATATAGTATATATAGATTTAATTTAACTATTCTCATTCATATATATAAGTAATATTTTTATTTCTAGATGAATCTTGGAATGTATGTAATATGCATTTTTTTTTACATTTTATATTAAAAATAACTAGAAATTAATTAATTTATATTAATAATTAGTAAAAATAAATGTACAGTCTAGTATATTTTTATAATTAGTTTTAATTGAATTTTGAAACTTAAAATAATTATAAATATATAAATTTTTATAATAGTAGTGAGTATGGAAAAATATTTAATTTTTTTCAATAATTTTTTATGAATAGATATTTTTAAATGTCTTGTATAATTAATATAATTTTAATTTTATTTTAATCCACCTAATTCAATAAAATATTATTATAAAATTTTAAATCACATCATTATTAATTACCTAATAACTACCTTTTATACCATCATCAAATCCTTTATGCAACCTAACTATTGTTTGAATGTTATATTTTATGCAATCTTAATATATATATATCCTTACTATTTTTTGAATATGATTAACAAGTATTAGTTGTGGCGTGGGTTGACTTTGCAGATTTAGCAAGAGCTGTGGAAGCAGTAGATCCAGAGCATATAAATGGGTCTATGGATTACGATAATAACAGCATGAGCGTTCTCGAACAACATTGTGCATTCTTCAATAAGGACAAGGATGGAATCATTTATCCCTCCGATCCGATACTTACAATAGTTGGTTCATTTTGTATTTCACTTTCATTAATCTTAGTTTTACTAAATTTATGTCGTAACTTCAAATATAACAATTTTGATGAAATTTTTGAAAGATTTAAGTTTTATGTAATTTGAGGATGAATCATATTAGTTAGTTTTAAATATCAACCCAATCTTTAATAATATGATTAATCCTAAAA
>APFE031183134.1:0-11570 GCA_000404065.3 Pinus taeda
AGCAAATGTTCCTCAAGCAAGCTAAGAAGGATAATAAATTATCACCAAAGTATTATGGTCCATACAAGGTGTTGCAAAAGATTGGTACTATGGCATACAAATTGGAGCTTCCTGCAGCTTCGCGATTGCACCTAGCTTTTCATGTTTCATGTTTAAAGAAGGTTATAGGTGACAAGCTCCCATTTCAAACTATATTGCTAGAACTTGATGAGGAAAGAAAAATTATATTGGAACTTGAAGCAGTCACAAAAACAACAACTCGACAGCTACAAAATCGATCAATTTTGGAGTATCTTATCAAGCGGAAGAACTTATCCGCTGAAGATTCCACATGGGAGGATGAGAATTTTATACAGAAGTACCCAGGACTACTCAAGCATTGAGGAAAACACTTTTTTGAAGGAGAGGGGCATGTTGGGTCCCTATAATACTAGTGATTACCCCATTACTATTGTAGTTCCCTTATTAATAATTTGTCCCCTATTGTCCCCATATTGTTGATTATTGTGTCCTCATAGAATCCATCTATTGGTTATTTTTTTTATGGCTTTATATTATTATTGTTAAGGTCGGCTGGGTTATATTGTACTCCTTAGACTCCTATATATAGAAAGGAGGTTTTGTCATTTGAATCATCCAGGAATTGTTCATTTATGTAATGTAAAGGAGGTTGCCCCTTGAAGAGGCTGAATTCTAAGGCATTGATCTATCTTTTCTATATTTTTCTTAAGCTGGTTACATAACACAGTGCTACCATATGTCTGAATTGGCCTCTTCACATGCTCACTAACTTATGACCTAACTATGCAATCCTAAAGGAGATAATTCCTTCTACATCGATGAGTTTCCTTTATAGGAAATTTCCTCCAACTCATAGTACATTGTCCCTTCCTTTAATCTCAACTAGGTCTTTCTCTGAACTGACATGCATGGGTTATTTATGAGAGAATATTTAGTTATTTGGACAACACTAGTTGCATGCATGCATGCATTAACTGACTGAACTCACAATTAGTTCCTCCGACTATTTTGAACTAATTTAACTGGTCTTAACACAGTTCACTGAGCTAACTAATTACAACTCAAATACAACTCATCCTTAGCTCCTTAATTAAGGGATAACTTCCTCAATCAAAGGGATAATTGTTGCATGTCTTCACATAGACTTCATGTTTTATTTTCTCCAACTAGTTAACTCAAGATGAATTAATTAATTATTTTACAAACAACTGCTAAGATCAAATTCAAATTTTACTTCTCAATTTTAGTTCAAGGACTAACTAAAATTGGAATCTAACTCGAAATACTATTTATAGCAATGCCATTTTTAGCACTTCCATTTTCATTCCTTGTTGTTATGTCCAACACTGGTACCCGAATTGCTATTTTTAGCAGTGCTATTTTTACCACTTCTATATTTAGCCTTTCTTGTTGCTATTTTCAACACTCCCTCTCAACAGGAAAGGCATTCAACTTGAACCCGATCCTAAACATTTGGAATGTTGTGCATACAACACTTCTTCCAAGTATAGTTATACGAGCAACTCTCGTAACAAAAAAAACTCCCAACTGACTTTCCTGTCAGGCTAGAAATATCCTCTGATGCTGAAGCTCCATCTACCGCTGACAAGTGCTCCCTCTATGACCTCTGAGCTGCTGCAACATTCCATGTATCTCTCACCATTACACACCTCTCTGTGCCATCCTGCACTGGTGCAACGCTCCTGTGCCTCTCGCATTGTTGTAGCCTGCTAGCTCAGCACTGTCTTGGGATTCCTACACTGTAGCTCTCTCTGCCACTCCATCAACATCTGCCTCTACCCACTCAACAGTCCTGCTACTACTTGTCGAGGCTCCTGTAGCAAGGTATAATCAAAGAGTTTGGGTACCTCAATGATCCTGCCCCTATTCCAGCCTTCTTGGGACTGTCACTACACATCACCCCACCTCATACCTAGAGGTATGGATGCATGTGATCCCTATGTCCACTTGACTCGAAATTTCCCCCTACTGGAGGTCTCTGCATGATTAGATGCCTCTACATGATCTCCTCCTTCTTCTCTAGTTTCGGTTGCTCCACAACCTGTTGAAGTTGCTTCATTAATTGTGGTTCCTCCACAATTGTCTAAGACTTCTTCTAGCACCGCATGTTGAGAGGTAATGTACTCTCCCTCTCAACCACCAAGTCTCCATCAGTTTCCTTGCTCCTCAAGGCTTTGCATGCATCTTGAACCTCAAGAGAATACAGTTTCTCAACTCATGAATCAATCTGCTTCACCTGTCTCATGGTGATGTGTTGAAGGAAAACCTTCTCCTTACTGAATACTAAATCATAGCCTTTGTCTTCCAGCATTGTGATTAACACCAAATTTTTCCTCAGTCCTAGTACACAATTGACATCAGTCAAGGTAATGCAATCTCCACGCTCCCTCTGAAAGACAATCGCGCCTACATCTGAGGCACTATACTTTCCATCATTACCCATTGCTATGAGTATCTGGATATCTTTCTCCTCCAAGGTACTGAACAAACTCTTGTCGCTGATCATGTGCAAAGAAGCTCCACTCTCATGAAACCAACCACATCCTACAATGGATGAAACCATGCATGCGAAGAGGGTGAAATCCAACTCGAACTCTGAGGCCAATGCCTCACCTTCATATCCTTCCTTGGATCCCATCTTGGATTTATTTCGTGGACAATTTATAACGAAATGTCCCACCTCATGACAACGAAAGCATCACACTTTTGATTTGTCAAGATTCTTCCCACCATAGGAAGAACTCGACTTGGGATGAGAATACTTCTCCTTCCCTTTCTTTGCCTTACTCACTAAGGTGCAATTTTCTTCATCCTCCTTGGATGAGGAACCATCTCTCAAGCTTCTTCTTATCTCCTCCTTCATCAGATCTGACCAAAGTCATTCTTGATCGAGCAGTTTCTCTCTTCCATTGACCGAGTCTTGGTAGCTATGCCAGCTCATAGGAAGACCAAGGAGTGAAAGACATGCCATTTCATCATCGGTTATCGTGATCGCTATACTTCCAAGGTCATCCCTACAGGTGGTGAGCTTGTTCGGATATGTAGAGATCGTGTCACCCTTTTCACACTTGATTTTCCAAAGCTTGTCTTTTAGCACCAACTTCCTCTGATCACTATTGTGCTGATATAGATCTTTCAATGTTTTCAACATTGAAAAGGGTGTATGCTTCCCATGGAGGCTTGAGACAATGTGGTCTCGAACTCCCTCTAAGAGGATTCTCCTTGCTCTAGCCACACATTTCTTCCATTCCACCAATTCTGTAGCATTAGCTGTTACTGGTTTGGGGAATTCTTGATCAATGAAGTCATTTAGGTTGTTGTCCTCTAATATTGCTTCCATTTGGTCCTTCCAGGCTATATAATTAGAGCTGCCATCAAGGGCATACTCGAGTCTTAAACCGTTGAACGCCATTGGTGAAATTTGAGATGTGATAAGAATTCGAATTCTATAATCAGGAACTTAAAACTTAGAATTTCTCCCTTATTTATATATTGTTCTTTGCTTTGATCACCTTTGCTTTGATACCATGTAGAACTTCTCACTATAGATCAACAGATTATGCAATATACTAAAGTAAAATACAAGATCTACTTCTACAACAAACCTGCAGAAGCTTAATCAAATATGAGCAATATCAATTAGAACACATATAAATGAGAATGAGAAATCAGTCACACATGAACACAAAAAAATAACCCGAGGAAAGCTTCAGCCTAAAAACCCAATCTCTGTATTATCATAAAAGTGGAAATATGTTCATATTACAAAAAGATTCAGCTCACAAGCTATCCTGCTCTCTTTGCAATCCGACTACTGCTCATAGACAATCAAAGGCTTCTCAAAAACCTTCTCCTCTACCCTCCAAGCCTCCTATTTCCTTGCACAATTTTCCTTGGGGTCTAGTGCTGCCACCAGTGTGAATTGGTGTCTTCACACACTCACTAACCTCTGATCTAACTGTGCAATCCTGAAGGAGATAATTCCTTCTGCATGGATGAGTTTCTTTTATAGGAAAATTCATCCAAATGATAGTACACTATCTCTTCCTTTAGTCTCAAATGGGTTTTTCCCTGAACTGACATGCTTGAGTTATTTATGAGAGAATATTCAGTTATTTGGAGAACACTAGTTGTACGCATGCATGCATTAACTGACTAAACTCACAATTAGTTCCTCCAACTATTTGGAACTAATTTGACTAGACTTAAGTTAGTTAATTGAGTGAACTAATTACAACTCAAATACAACTCATCCTTATCTCCTTAATTAAGGGATAACTTCCTCAATCAAAGGGATAACTATTGCATGTCTTTACATAGACTTCATGTTTGATTTTCTTCAACTAATTAACTCAAGATGAATTAATTAATTATTTTAAAAACAGCTACTAAGATCAAATTCGAATTTTACTTTTCAGTTTTAGTCCAGGGACCAACTAAAATTGGAAATCTAACCCGAAACACTATTTATAGAAATGCCATTTTTAGCACTTCCATTTTTCATTCCTTGTTGCTATGTCCAACACTGGTACCCAAATTTCTATTTATAGCAGTGCTCTTTTTACCACTTCTATATTAAGCCTTTCTTGTTGCTATTTTCAACACTCCCTCTCAACAAAAAAGGCATTCAACTTGAACCTTTAGAATGTTGTGCATACAACACTTCTTCCAAGTGTTATTATGCAAGCAACACTAGAAACAAAAAAAACTCCCGACTGACTTTCTTGTCAGGCTAGAAACGTCCTCTGATGTTGAAGCTCCATCTACCGCTAACAAGTGCTCCCTCTATGACCTCTGAGCTGCTGCAACACTCCATGTATCTTGCACCATTGCATGCCTCTCTGTGCCATCCTGCACTGGTGGAACACTCCTATGCCTCTCTCATTGTTGCAGCCTACTAGCTCTGCACTGTCTTGGGATTCCTGCATTGTAGCTCTGTCTGCCGCTCCATCCACATCTGCCTCTACCCACTAATCCAGTCCTGCTACTCCTTGTCGGGGCTCTCATAGCAAGGTCTAATCAAAGAGGTTGGGTGCCTCAACGATCCTACCCCTATTCTAGCCTTCTTGGGACTATCACTCCACATTGCCCCACCTCCTACCTGGAGGTATGGATGCATGTAATCCCTCTGCCCACTTGACTCAAAATTCCCCCCTACTAGAGGTCTCTGCATGATTAGATTTCTCTACTCGATCTCCTCTCAGCTTCTCTAGTTGTGGCTGCTCCACAACCTCCTGAAGTTTCTTCACCAATTGTGGCTCCTCCATAATTATCTGACACTTCCTCTGGCACTGCATATTGAGAGGTAATGTACTCCCCCTCTAAACTAACAAGTCTCCATCAGCTGACTTGCTCCTCAAGGCTTTGGATGCATCTTGAACCTCAAGATCATACAAGTTCTTGATCCGTGAACCGATCTACTTCACCTGTCTCGTGGTGATGTGTCGAAGGAAAACCTTTCCCTTACTGAAGACTACATCATATCATTTGTCTTCCAGCATTTCGATCGACACCAATATTTTCCTCAGTCCTAGTACATACTTGACATCGGTCAAGGTAATGCGAACTCCATGCTCCCTCTAAAAAACAACCATGCCTACACCTGACACACTATACTTTTCATCATTACCCATCGCTATGAGTATCTGGAGATCTTTCTCCTCAAAGGTACTGAACAAACTCTTGTCGTTGATCATGTGGAAAGAAGCACCACTATCAAGAAACCAACCACATCCCACCATGGATAAAACCATGCATGCGAAGAGGGTGAAATCCAACTCGAACTGTGAGGCCAATGCCTCACCTTCAAATCCTTCCTTGGATACCATCTTGGATTTCTTTAGTGGAAAATTTGTAACAAAATGGCCCACCTCATGATAATGAAAGCATCGCACTTTTGATTTGTCAAAATTCTTCCCACCATAGGAAGAACTCGATATGGGATGAGAATCCTTCTCCTTCGCTTTCTTTTCCTTACTTACTAAGGCGTATTTTTCTTCATCCTCCTTGGAGGGAACCATCTCTAGTGCTTCTTCTTATCTCCTCTTTCATTAGATCTGACCAAAGTCATTTCCAATCTGGCAGTTTCTCTCTTCCATTTATTAAGTCTTCATAGCTATGCCAGCTCTTAGGAAGACTGAGGAGTGCAAGTCTCACCATGTCATCATTGGTTGTTGTGATCCATACACTTCCAAGCTCATCCCTGCAGGTGGTGAGCTTGTTCAGATGGGTAGAGATCATGTCGCCCTTTTCACACTTGATTTTCTAAAGCTCGTCTTTCAGCACCAACTTCCTTTGATTGTTGTTGTTCTGATATAGATCTTTCAATGTTTTCCACATTGAAAATGGTGTCTCCTTGCCATGGAGGCTCGTGACAATGTGGTCTCGAACTCCCTCCAGGAGGATTCTCCTTGCTCTAACCACACATTTCTTCCATTCTGCCAATTCTATAGCATTATCCACTACTAGCCTGGGGACTTCTTGTTCAATGAAGTCCCTTAGACCATTGTCCTCTAATATCGCTTCCATGTGATCCTTCCACGCTATATAATTCCAGCTGCCATCGAGGGCATACTCAAGCCTTAAACCATTGAACACCATTGGTGAAAAGTGATATGTGATAAGAATTCGAATTCTATAATTAGGAACTTGAAACATCAAACTTCTACCTTATTCTTATACTGTTCTTTGCTTTGATCACCTTTTCTCTAATACCATGTAGAAATTCTCACTGTAGACCAACAGATTATGCAATATCCTAAAGAAAAATACAAGATCTACTTCTACAAAAAACTTGCGGAAGCTTAATCAAATATGAGAAAGGTCAATTAGAACACATATAACTAAGAATGACAAATAAATCACACATTAAAATAGATGAATAACCCAGGAAAGCCTCAACCTAAAACCCCAGTCTCTGTATTATCATACAAGTGGAAACATGTTTAGATTACAAAAAGAATTAGCTCACAAGCTATCTTGCTCTCTCTGCAATCCAACTGCTGCTCATAGACAGTCAAATGCTTCTCACAAACCTTCTCCTCTACCCCCAAGCCCCCTATTTCCTTTCGTAGTTTTTGTTAGGGTCCAGTGCTACCACCTGTGTGAATTGGCCTCTTCACACACTCACTAACCTCTGATCTAACTGCGCAATCCTGAAGGAGATAATTCCTTCTGCATGGATGAGTTACCTTTATAGGAAAATTCCTCCAACACATAGTACATTGTCCCTTCCTTTAATCTCAACTGGGTCTTTCTCTGAACTGACATGCATGAGTTATTCAGAGAGAATATTCAGTTATCTGGAGAACACTAGTTTCATGCATGCATGCATTAACTGATTGAACTCACAATTAGTTCCTCCAACTGTTTGGAACTAATTTAACTAGACTCAACTCAGTTAACTGAGCTAACTAATTACAACTCAAATACAGCTTATCATGATCTCCATAATTAAGGGATAACTTCCTCAATCAAAGCGATAACTGTTGCATGTCTTCACATAGACTTCATGTTTGATTTTCTCCAACTAATTAGCTCAAGATGAATTAATTAATTATTTTACAAATGACTACTCAGATCAAATTCGAATTTTACTTGTCAATTTTAGTTTAGGGACTAACTAAAATAGGAATCTAACCCGAAATACTATTTATGGAAATGCTATTTTCAGCACTTCCATTTTTCATTCCTTGTTGCTATGTCCAACACTAGTACCCAAACTGCTATTTATAACAATTTTATTTTTAGCACTTCTATATTTAGCATTTCTTGTTGCTATTTTCAACAGTTCGGTGGAAACTCTATTTGAATGAAGTGGCTCAATCATGAATTTATTCATGTTCCATACACATGATATATATGGACAAATGTTCAAAAATCAAATAGCAATGCTTCAATCATCTATTAGTTTCCAAGTCAATTTTAACGATATCTCTTCACAACATCTTGTAATTCAATTAGAGTATCCAAGGGTTTGCATTTCCATTATTCAAAAACTTTTTTCATTACCTTTGGAGTATATATTTTCTTTCCCAAATTCCATAAATTGATTCATCGTGCCATGATAAATAATTTTGAGCTTCAGAAGCCATCTCCCTCTTACATAGATCATCAGAGGCTCATCACCTGTCAAGATTAGACCATAAGTATATAAAACCAAAACCATAATCAAAATCAAAGCCATACCTTAAAACTCATGATCCTAACGTCACTAGATAATATTCAATACGTACACATCTGGATTTGGGACCTTGCTACATGCAATTCTCTTTGCAGACATAATTCCTTACTAAGCCAACATAATCAACCTTACATAAATCAATGTGTACCATCACATCAAAAAAGTTAGCTCATCAAAGTTTAGAAGCCAAATCAAAACTAATATCAAAGTCATCATTATCATAGTATCAATTCATTCAACCAGGTGAGAGGTACAACTCATATCAAATTTTGACTTCATTTATTATCATGACAAAAATTTATCATCTATCATGCAATACCAATCCAAACTTCATCAAGGCATTCTCATAATCACAATACAACTCATTCATGTCAAAAGATATGCAATTTCCATCTTCATTTTGAGTCACAACTATAAATTGTACAAGGAACAATGAGGCCAATGCCAAACCATTTTTGAATACCCATATATGTCATTGGAATTCATCATTCCATAACTCCAAACATTTCGCATCTATACTAGTCAACCAAATCCATTCAAACTCTTGTAACACAAGTTGTAAACATAATGACATATTTGTATCCCACTCACCTGCAAAGACAAGTTCATTCTACATATTCATATTATAGAAAACATTCAAGATTTTCCTACTTTTAGATCTTTTTGTTATGTGTAACACATTTATAGTACTGAAATCCTCTAGGTGAATATCTGATTTCATGCACAAGACTTTATTTTTTTGTGTTCTTCAGGCATAATCACACCCATAGGCCTTCCTTTGTGAGACTGGGACAAAACCTCTTTAAGCGGGCAACCTCCTTTACATTACACAAATGAACAATTCTTAGATGACGAAACCTCCTTTCTATATATATGAATCTAATGGGTCACAATATAACCAAAATTGTCCTAACAATAATAATATAAAGGCACAAAAATAACAATAGCGTGATTCTATGGGGAAAAATAATAATAGTATGGGGACAATAGGGGCACACCAATAACAATAAGGGATACAACGACAATAGTAATGGGGGAATCACTAGTATTATAGGGACCTAACATGCCCCTCTTCTTCAAAAAATTGTTGTCCTCAACACTTGAGTAGTTCTGGATGCTTCTATATAAAATTCTCATCCTCCAATGTGGAATATTCAACGGGTAAGTTCTTACACTTAATGAGATACTCTGAAATTGATCGATTTTGTAGCTGTCGAGTTCTTGTTAATTTGAATGCTTCAAGTTCCAATATGTTTTTTCCTTCCTCATCAAGTTTTGGCAATATTGTTTGAACTAGAAGCTTGTCACCTATAACCTTCTTTAAGCATGAAATATGGAAAATTGGGTGCACTTGGGAAGCTACAGGAAGCTCCAATTTGTATTCCATAGTACCTATATTTTGCAACACCTTGTGTGGATCATAATACTTTGGTGATAATTTATTATCCTTCTTATCTTGCTTGAGGGACATTTGTTTATATGGTTTTAGCCGTAGGAATACCCAATCACCTACATAAAAACTTATTTTCCTACGATGTTGATTTTCCTATTGTTTCATCCTATTCTGCGCCAAGGTGAGGTTATCCTTTAAGAGTTGGAGAACTTGTTTTTGATACTTGATGTGATCTTCCACTGTTTAAACCTTGGAATATTCTCTTAAATATGATGTGATGGATGGTGGATGACATCCATAAAGTACCATAAATGGGGTTATTTTTGTTGCAGTATGGAAGGAAGTGTTATACCACCATTTAGCCAAAGGCAACCATTTGACCCATTGTGTCTATTTATCAGATACAAGGCAACCAAGATATACTTTTAAACATTTGTTTACTATCTCAGTTTGCCCATCAGATTGAAGATGATAAGATGAGATATGAGCTATCTGAGTAGTAAGACAAGAAAATAATTCTATCCAAAATTTTCCAATGAAAATGGGATCTATTAGGATATTCTGACACATAGGAAATAGTTAAGTATAACTTGGTCTATTATAGAGCTAGTTAAAGTGTGTTTCTTTACTATGTACTTTCGTAACTTAGAATTTGACAGTCACGATATGTAGTGATCCAACGGTTCATTCTCTCCTCGGTATTACCGACACTTGATCTGTGGCTTAACACCCGATTGGTCCATGATCTCTATTTAAAGAGCATGGATGGTCATTTGTAGGTTAACTGTTCATGAGAGAAGCTTATGTAAAATTTCATTCTTTTATTAATAAATTGCCTAAAGTGGCCGCGTTGGCTCAAGCCGTGGACTGTTTCCCTCTTTGAGGGTTTTAACCACGTCAAAAATACTAGTGTATTGATCTGTGATCTGTTTTTGAGTGGTGTCCTTTGGTGTTCTGTCTGAGGAACTTACCCTGTAAATTACTACATGGTATCAGAGATATTTGAGGGTCGCGTCCGTTGGTGATCCAAATCTGAAGCTGGTAGGACTGCTTCCGACTATCATTTCCTTATGTTGTTTCTGACTGCTTTCAGGCCGAGAGGACTGCTCTATTGTGTTAGGAGCATCTGTTCCAGTAAGGGACCCCTTTCGTTTCAAGCGAAAAGGTTTCTGGTAGCCCTAGCTACGTCATTTTTAAGATCTGGATGTATGCAGTGTTTATTTGCAGTTTCTACTTATTTTCTCTCTGTTTATTATTTCGCTTTATTTAGCTTCTTTTTTATTACCGAATCTATACCTTTCATTTCTGCGTATGCTCTTTTCCCTGTGACTCTATACGATCTGGGCAATTCAAAAATAGAGAGGAAGGAATTTTCTCATGCATATGCTCTTTTCCGTTGCGCCTTGGTGTGATCTCGGAAAATCAGAAACATTGAGGAAAATATTTAGTTTCCGCATAAAGCTAACTTTAAGCTGTAAGTTTTTTTTTTTTTGTATGTCAGTGTTGGGTTTTGTGTTTTTTGTTTTGTAGGGAAAAAAAGAGCTTTCTCAAGCAAGCACACAACCCAAAGCTTCAGTGACTAAAAAATAAGCAAAGCCCCCCTCCTCTCTCTCTCTCTCTCAAACTTTTAGTTTAGCTCACTTGGTTCAAAGCTAATTTATGAGAGTAGAGGTCTCGAGTTGAAGTCTCCTTTTTGTTGGAAAGGGGGCATTTTTTTTTTTCATTTCTGCACATTCCCGCACATCGTCGGCGCCTTCATCAACTTTTCTTCAAAAAGCCATAACTTCTTGATCCGGAAGCCGTTTTCAGAGCCGTTTTTTTTTAACCAGCCTAAGTTTTTGAGATATTTCCATTGGAACACTTAGTTTCAGCATATATAGCTTCAGTTTCTGTTAAAATGGAAATTCCATGCCAAGTTATTCTTGACAGCACCAACTACTTCCAATGGTGGTC
>APFE031183135.1:0-14770 GCA_000404065.3 Pinus taeda
ATTGATGCTGCTATATTGATGATCAACGTAGAGGAGCTTATGTATTGTGTATGTTTTCCACAATAGTACATGATCAGGATAATCTCTGTTGAATATGTGTTAAATTATTCAAAATTTCTACAAATGATTCTCTTTCAATGATTTGGCCTTATATGGTTAGTTACATTGGATTTATTTTAGGAATTTCAAGGTTTTGATTACAAATATTTTGTCTCCTAACTATGCCTTCTTCTCTTTTCCAAAACATTAATTTTCAAATCGATCAAAATCATATGTTATAGGTTGAGACACTTTTTTCATTTTAAATCAATATAAATCCCCTCATTCTACATTATCGTATTTTCAACTATTATATAATTTTTTGATACTTTCATCTTCGAATGACACTTAATTATTCCAAAGCATTTTCAAAATTAACTCCTTAATAATCTCTCTCTCTCTCTCTCTCTCTCTCTTTGCATGCACACACGCATGTGTGCGCGCGTGCACACACACACACAAACGCACACACACATGGTTAGATTTATATCTATAGCACCAAGGTTTAGTTCAATTTGTTGAACCATTTGTCGAAGACACATTGCTAATGCAGAGGTTGTAGACCACAATTTCAATTTTAGTCAGCACTCTTAGGGTACTAGCCACTATTTTTCCTAACGGTTGAACCACCCTCTTTATATATGGGGGAAGGGGGAAGAAACCTTGTAGGATCCCTTCTTCCTAAATTATCTACATGTAGGTTTGCTCAACCACCATCCACAATAGTAGTTGGCAGCCCCATGGAACTTGACTATATTTGAACTATTGACCTATGGTATCCACATTAGCAATGTGCTTGGGTGCATGTTTCAACCAATTGAGCTAATTTTTGGATATAAATAGATAGATACATAAGCCATGGTCATCTCCTCCATGTTAGGAAACTAGTTGGCATAGAAGATTAGTAATGGGAAATGCTAAGGATAGGTATTGATCCCTGGATCATGTATAAGGGTCAATATAAAATCTTAGATGGGTTTCTAATTGTTGTACACCATCAAGGAATATACACTCTATAAAAAATATTTTAAATTCCAGTTTTGGGCATCAAGGTGGGAGAAGGGCAAGGAGATTGGGGAAATAGGGGATATAAATTAACAAATAGAATTCTTATGTTGAAGCGATTTTGAATAATGAAATCAGATTCGATTCTATTCTAATTATCTGATTTGGTATATGCATATCATAAAAACCATTGCTATACTAACCTAGGTTATAGAGCTATAAAGCTATGTATTTAGAAGACTTGCCAGAGGAAAATTGTTTCTAGTAGTAGTTTTACCCTAGTTATCTTGTTTGGTCAAAACAAATCTATAAATGGGAAATACTTTTCTAACCTAGGTTATAGTGCTATTTACTTATAAGATATGAAAGAAAAAATTTGTTTCCAGTAGATATCATTGGAAAGGTATTATCTCCTCTGAAAAATCACGTTTCATGTAGCCAACTCTTTTAAATAAGGTTCTAAACAAGGATCATGTATATTGCAAAATGAGGTTCTAAACAAGGATCATGTATATTGCAAAATGGTCATGATAGGGCCCAACTTTTTTTTGCGTTTTATAAAAATGAAGTAGACATAATTAACCACTTCTTATTGAATTACCATTTCATTGGTAAATTCTAGGATGCAACTCACACATTGATTAAGGCGAAAGGGTGATTGGAAGGAACATTATTGATATAGGACTTACAATACTAGTATGAGATCCAAAGATAAAAATCCATAAAGCTTTGCGTTGTGTTATTGGATGGGCATTGTAGATTTCTAATAATTATATTATTTATCAAGCTAAATAGTAATACCATCACATGTATTCTATATGATAATTTTTACTTGCGAGGGAAATAAAGTCCATCTAATATTGAACCTCAACAGAATATTAGTATCACGGAGACTGACAAATCTCAAGTTTATGGATTTTTTTTTAATTATTATGGTAATTACTAAAGTGATTTGACTTATGTGAAAATAAGGTTGTTTTATATCACTCTAAACTCACACGATTACTTTTTCTAAGGGTATTAGTATTGCTATTAACATTGATCTCTTCAAATTTCAGGTGAATCAAGGTTTGTGATAGAATATAGGAAGGAGGAGTGTGTTTTACAGAACTTAATCCCAAATATGAAATAAAATATCTTAAATACATTCAATTCTATGTTTTATAACAAATCTATAGGGTACATAATTTTTTCGTCGAAGGTCTAAATAAAATTTTCAATTCTATTTTTTTTTTTGGTATTATTGGGCCTCTACACCAACCCTCAGCGAATTAAAATAAAGATTCTTCTAAATTTATTATATTTTAAATTTTGATTGAATTTTTCAATTATTGATTGTAAGCAATCCTTATATATATATATTAAAAAATTGAAAAAAAATTGAAAATTTTAAGAAATTGGGATGTGTATTTCTTTGAGTTGCTTGATGTAGTAGGTGTTGGATTTCAAAATTCCTCGATATCTTTTTAGTTCTCATATCTTGATATCCAAGAATTTTCATTGTTTGCAATAATATATTTCTTTAGAATACTCAGATATCGATATCTTTTTAGTTCTATATCTTGATATCCAAGAATTTTCATTGTTTGCAATAATATATTTCTTTAGAATACTCAGATATCGAGATACCTATTTTAGTTCTCATATGTAGATATTCAAATATTCACCTAGTTCACAATGATACATTCCTTTAGAAAGCCTAGATATCTAGATATCCCTTCTCAAAGTTTCTCGGAGTTATATATATATAGCTTAGAGAGAGAGAATGTGTCTGGGTTGGAAATAATTGTTGTTCATCAATTCTACCCGAGACTCCCAGATGTCTAATGTCTGGATGATCTGAATTGAATAAGGTATTTCATTTTATTCACAATTTCATTTTATTGTTTATTATTAAAAAGTTTATGTTATCACACAAAAAGTGATCACCTAGCCATAACTAATTAGTTGAATTGAAATACACAATGTATTATGAGTTTTTACACATTAAAACCCACTTCCATCGTAGGAAATAGCCTAAGGAACCACTTTTCCTAAGTTATTTTGATTAATTAATTTACCCACACAAGAATAACCCATAAATACATTACTTTTATGTTATTCTCATATTTTTATCTATTAAAGTGAAAACAATTCAAAATATTTTTGCTCACATTTTCCGTTTCCATAGGAATAATTCAGTAAATCATTTATTTATTGATTTTTCGTTAATTCTTTAAGCATTCTTATTGAAATAATTTATTAAATCATTATTTATAAATCATTTGTAACTTATTTGATCATTTTTCCTAGAAGTAATTTAATAAACCCATTTGTTTATTAATTATTTCTTATTATTTTACGCATTTTTAATAATTAACTCAATAAATCATAATTTTTTTAGTTAGTTATCTAAATAAAGTTCATTGACCATTTCTTTGACCTTTTCATCTCACAAATAACAGGAAAATACCAAACTTGGTTAGGTTTTGATCTGATCGAACAAATATTTATTATTTGACCATATCAAATCCAACCTAGCATTTTATTATAAATAGAGAGGTTTTCACTCTTCAATTAACCATGACCATTATCATTGCCAAACTTTTGATCTTGGTACATTTGAGTTCTCTCCATTAGAGACTCATCCCCATCCATTTATTTTTTCTTTTATTTTATGAATAATGAAACTAGTCTCTTGGAGAGAGGAAGCCACTACAACTACAATAAATAATCATAGAACAACCCTCCTAAGGAAGAGGTCATCTTGAACCACTTTCATAGGAATTCTCCATAGGTAAAACTTATATTAATAAAAATATTTATTTTTCGGGCAATGGAGTTCCTCATAAGTTGTTATGTGTTTTAGATCTACTATCTATTGTTTGTTTTCTATTATTGCTATTCTTTTTATGCAAATATGGTAATAACACATGAATGATTACTATGTTTAGGGGTTAAACCTCATATTTGTTTGTTATCCTACTAACCACTATAGAAAAGGTTTTATATCCTCACCCTTGTGTAGGAAAACATCTTACAAAATGGTGACTCCACTGGGGACTATAACGTTAATCCTTGTCTTTGATGTTGATAAAGTAGACTCTCCTCATCTCCCCCCAACTGTTGCTTTCTATATCATTTTATCTATCAAGCATGTTGTTGTTGAACGGTGTGTTGTTGATGAAGGGGCATCTATGTATGTGATTTCACTTAGGTATTGAAACAACTAAGATCCCTGAAACTTTAGTCATCCATGATCATACCTACAGCGTATGATGGTCATCCCTTGTAACATGTAGCCTTGTATGAAAATTTCCCTATCGAGTTAGTCGACAAGCAAGTTTTGATCAATGTTGAGGTTATTAATGCACCTTTAAACTATAATATCCTGCTAGGATGTAGCTTCATGTATGCCATGAAGGAAGTCTATTCCTATCTTTTTTGTACCATAAGCTTCCCCCAGAAGGGGAAGATTGTCACTATCAACTAGTTAACATACTACAATTTGAAGCTTCAAGTTTATCTTGAAAATTTCATTTCTTAATGGTTTGCAATGACACATTTCCTTCTCTCACTGAGATTAATTGTGGAGTCTATAAGTATTCCTATTTTCTTGGATCATATTATGGCACACC
Organism: Pinus taeda; assembly: GCA_000404065.3. Lineage (NCBI taxonomy): Eukaryota > Viridiplantae > Streptophyta > Pinopsida > Pinales > Pinaceae > Pinus > Pinus taeda. The sequence continues at coordinate 4,662 of APFE031183135.1, forward strand.
TTCTGGTTTGATTACACCTAGCCCCTCTTAGGCATGCATGGTGATTGGGTCTCAAGCTATTAAGTAGCCTAGTCTCTCTTTCCAACATCCAGCTCTTGAGTAATAGGCTACCACAAATTAAACTAATGTACTAAGGAGTGTTCCCATTGGTTATTGTTCATTTGGTTAGATATATTTCTTATTCCCACCACCAAGAGTAGTTAGCACACTTGTGATGACTATGTTGAATTTTCCTAATCCATAATAAATTCTAGTTTGGTACCTGCATCCTCCTACCAATACCCATCCTAGCCATCTCAAACCATATTTGTATTTGAAACCGGTCCAACCTATCATGAGGACCCCCTCCATTACTTCAATTATACTTCAACCTCAACAAGAGTTTGCTCCTACTATACAAGCATCTAGTAAGGTGGGGAAAGCTAAGAAGAAAGGGGGAATTGATAAAACAACCCTAGCTATAACCTCTCAACCTTATGCACCTAAGCCTACACCATAATGTTCTTTGTCAGGGGAGTACTCATCACCATTTTTTTCATCTAATCTATACTAGGGATAATCATGTGAACTATAGTCCACCATTTTTCTTGTCATCTTGATCTTCTACTTCCTGCAAACATATCATGTTAGATAAACCATATAAACATCATGAAAATAACTTAATGAAGTTCATGGGAGGCTATCTCTTCTACAAAATAAATCTAGATTAGCACAACATATGTATATATAATGAAATGAACATATCAATCATCAACCTCTACATGATGACACAACTGCAACAATGACCATTAAAATGCATTCATAACGAACACATATACCACTAACATGGATTCTTGGAAAGCACATTCTGCCCATCTAGTCCAAGCTTTTTAACTTGGCAGTTATGATATCAATATGTGGTATTAGATATCACCCAAAGCGAATGAAACCCACTCTGATACCAATATGTAACCACCCCTCCCATATTTACCCAATTTCACTAGCCTGTCATGGTAAACATGAGACAAAAAGTTACTATGACATGACATGGCCTACAAGATCTAGTTAAGGAAGTGAGGCCTACAACTGACCATGAACTGCCAACTCACAACATTCCTTAGGGCTACAAGGAACTTTGGGGCCAAAGGACCACCCCAAGTGACCAAACCCTAAGTTCGATCTCCTTTTCACTGACCTAGGGTTCCAACTGCATGCGTGATGAGACCTAGGTGCAGTTGAAGGCCTCCAATTGCATTCGCAACACTGCCTGAGTGTGATTGTGACCTAAATTGTCCAGTTTAGAGGGTGTGACCTTGTGATCTGAGCCAAAATTCCATGTTAGCCTCCAGAAAACTACCAAGAACTGCCTTAGTCTTCTTAGAAGCATACGTTGCATGACAACAAGGCTAAACATTGAAATTTGAAGGAAAAACTTGACCTAGATTACCTAGAACATAATAGAAGTTTTGTCAAACACATGGAAAAAATGTGAGCTACAGGTCATGAATGCATATCTGATCATCAAGTTTGAGATTCATATGACAATCACTAAGAAGGCCCTATGCCCTCTCCACATAGCTACAAAAACATTTATTAGTCCATACATTCATCAATCGATCAATAACTAAACAATTCATGACAAGAGCCATAAAAGATACACATAATATGAAAAAGATATAACTAGAAAATAACCAACATATAAACCATGGAAACTTAGCCATAATATTTCCAAAATAATCGTTACAAATATACATGAAACATGATACAAGAATAGGTCTTATTAACATATGAAAATACCAACCAATTCAGGACTTCCACGTACCACCCGATTATAGATTGGGCTGAACCAAATATCTATTTCAACCAATTTCCCTTGCACCATATTCCAAGCATGAATGTGGGATCTCATTGATTAAACCAAATAAAACCAAATCACGACTTCTAGAGGCCAAACCACCTCAACCCTCTACCAATGATTCCACATCAAGGTCAGACATCATTAACACCAACCAGATCAGTCTCTACCCAAGTTATCTAGGGCTTGAGGAAATAGTAAATCAACCTGCAACCTTCCAGGGCTCTAGAGAAATTGTCCAACCGATATCTAGGGACTAGTAACTCAACCCACCAAGGGCTTTAGAGTGTTTGTCCCAACCTAGGCTCCAAGACTAGTAACTCAACCCAAGTTGTTCCAGGGCTTCCAGAGGGCTTCTTCCAACCCATAGCCATAAGGAGTTATGACCACCAACAAGAAAAAATCAAATGGAAAAACCCACAACACCATGGATATTTAATAAATGGAAAGGCAAGGCTAAAACCACTGTCAATCCAGGAAATCCTCCATGCCAATGACAATACATATCCAGAAAATCATATGCATTTATCATGCATCCATAAATTAGAAAGGAAATCACACATGCAACGTATTACCTACAAATCAATCTAGATGTAGTGGTAATCCACCTGTTCCCTTTCGTTTTCCTTCTTTCTCCAAATCCAAAGTATGCCAAAGTTCTCTAAGAATGCTCTAATTTTGCAAGAGTATGAGAGAATGAGAGAGCCAAAGAATGAACTGACAAAAGCTACGAATTGATCCTCATAATCAATTACCCTCTCTTGAAAATTTGTGATCCTTCACCTTCCTTTTCTCCTATTTTCCTTTATTTTTATAAATAAAATGAAATTATTGCAACTTTGATTTTTCCAATGCCTTTTCCAATTTCCATAGCCATTTTATTAATCACCAATGATATCCATCCCTATATTTTTCCAAACATTCATCTTTGAATACATGTCCTATGACCTTGGTATTATTTTTATTTACACAGAAAATCAACAAGGGGTTGTTACAACTTCATTATTTTTTTATTTGATTGAATAATTGTTCTTCCATGGAGACAGTAATAGATGCAAGGGCTCCTCTCTTTCATCATCATATCTGACTTAGTTACCGGAGAATCCACAGTAAGAACCATTTTCGTCAACATTTCAAATCCCAGCTAGGATCCATCATCAGGACTTCATGAATGCTTGATAGAAGAATAGCTCAATTGAGGGATTAAATAGTAATGAGGAGATTAGATTTTGAGATGAGATGAATGTGGGCCTTGTTTTAATAATATTAATTTTTGATTAATTATTGATGAGTTAATTAATTGATTTTAATTTGTTATAAATTATTATTTTATTATAAATTAATTATTATGTTAATTATTATTCTGATTAACTTAATAACTTATTTTTATTTTTATTATAATATATAATATAATATATATAAAAATCTTTATTAAATATATAATCTTTATTAATAAATATTTAGTGTTTTTAAATTAATACTACATATAAAAATTTGAATTTAATATGGTGTTTACTATAATATAGTTTATTAATTTAAGAAAATAGAACGTGAATAATTTAATAAATAATAATCTTCTTTAGTAAATTATATTTAAATATTAAATATTGCACTTATATAATATATGTTAGTATAATGTTTATTCTAAAATAGTATGTAAATTCATCTCTATATTAATTAATCAATAAATTGGTATTTATATGAATATTAATATTAAGTGTATGTCTAGTTACAATAATGATATTATTATGTTTAGAATCTTATATAAATAGTTGATATTCCATGTCAATACTTAAATAATTAATATTAATAATTAAAATAGTGATCATAAATAGTTAATATTAATTAATTATAAATAAATAATAAATAATAATAATTGATAATTCATGTTAAAGTGTTTTAAATCTTTTAATTATTAAATAAATAGTTTAATTAATTAATGTATTTTTTATCTTTATGAATAGTATAATTAATTAATAGCTTATGATTAATACATCATAATAATGCTTTATACTAATAGTTAATGATAAGGTAATAGCTATATCATAATTACTTAATGCAATATTGTAATTAAGTACTAGTTATTATTATTATTATCTTTAATTAAATTATTAAAGTAATTATGATATAGCTATTACCTTATCATTAACTATATCATAATTATGATATAGTTAATGATATAGCTATTACCTTATCATTAACTATTATTAATTAAGTACTAGTTGTTATTATTATTATCTTTAATTAAATTATTAAAGCAATGCTACAAACTACTAAAAAAGGGAAATCTACCACTAAATGCTAAACTTAAGATGTATTGTTGTCCTTAATTACTCTTATTAGGAGAAGCCAGCTTCCACTAATCTCCATACCATTGTCTCTGTTGAGATTATGCGGATGCTTCATAATTTCAAGAGCTTCTCTAATCTTTCGTCTATGATGTTGTTCTTCCCTTGCGATAATTGAGGCGCTTTCCAAACAGAGATGGTGTTTTGTTTTTGAGGAGTGTTCTGCCAAGGCTGAGGTACGAGACCTTTCATTCTTAATATCAACTCCATGTTCCTTAAGTCTAGTCCACAGGGAGCGACCAGTTTCACCAATGTAGCTTTTTCCACAAGAACAATCTATTTTATAGACTCCCTTAAGCTGATGTCTATCAATACCATCTTTGACCGACCTCATACCTTGCCTAATAGTTCCAGGTGCTGAGAATTGCGTGTTTATGTTTTTCTTCCTTAGGATTTTAGCAATCTTATCTGTTACTCCATGAATATAAGGTAGGAATACCCTACCACATTGAGGCTGGTCTTGAGCCTTAGGTTTATGAGATAACATCCTTCTTTCAGCTTTCTTTATAGCTCTTTTAATCTCTTTTTCTTTGTAGCCTATACTTTTAAAAGTTGAAACTAAATGTTTCTTTTCTTCATTAAGATGCTCAGCCTCAGAAATTCGAAGGGCCCTGATAGCAAGAGTGTTTAAAACACCAAATTTCTGGCTGGGTGATGGTGGGAATCAGCGTAGAGGTAGCTTTCTGTGTTGGTTGACTTTCTGAAAACCTTATGCCCTAAAGAGCCATCCTCTTTCCTAATGACGAGCACATCTAAAAATGGAATGCTCATGTTTTCTTCAAGTTCCATGGTAAATTTTATTTCTGTTGAGATAGAATTCAGGTGAATAAAGAACTTGCTAAGCTTTGTTTTACCATGTGTCCATTTTATATTAGTATTATCGACAAATCGCTTCCACCAAGCTGGCTTCAAGGGGTAAGATTCCAGGGCTTTATTTTCGAAGTATTCCATGTATAAGTTGGCCATGATTGGCGAAAGAGGTGATCCCATTGCTACATCGGATGTCTGCTCATAATATATTCCTTGGAAGGTGAAGACAGTTGATCGCAAGCAGATTTCGGCCAATTTTGCAGTTCCTGGTGTTATCACTGACAAAATTTTGATGCTAAATGTCTGCAAATAAGCACATGAACCCTTTTAGCAGTTTTGCAGCGCAAAATGTTTAGGTGATTTCAGTAGCGCATAATTCATAATTTGCACTGGCTGCGCTACGGAATTGGGGATTTGTCCGAAACCATTGCTCACTCATATCACTTTTGTCTCCTATGAGTTCTGTGGGAATATGATATATGCATAGAAAAGCCTGTTTCGGCAAATTGATGGTGAAGTTTGTAATTCATCTGAGTTATGGCTACAAGCTTGCTTGCCTTCTAGTGAGAGTTTAAAGCCTGTTAACCAGGATAAAAGTCCTCAATCAGTTCCACTGTCAATGACAGCTGAGGTTAATAGAAAGGTGGATTTTGAAAAAGGTGCCAATTATAAGAAGGAAAGCACACAGGTGTATAATAAAAGAAAGGTTTCCAGTTTGAGAGTGAACGGTCTCATGCCAAGGATGACTGTCAGATAAAAGCCTATAGTCATTGCATTCAGATGGATAGGAAAATGCCCCTTGCAGAATATATTGGCTTTGGTTTGAATTTGTCTAACTCTTCAAGAAGCTGGACTGGTATGAATGGTTATGAAAGAGTTTACAGTTTCAGAGTTCTTTTCGTACAGTTCATAAAATGGTCTTAATGGTTCTGAAAAGTCGTATTCTTCTATCATTATGGATCATCATGATACCTATTTCATCAGACTCTTGTTTCATCTTCTGCTGGTAGTCCCTTTACAGGTTCCTGTGGATGAAAGTCCCTTATTTCGTCTCTATCAAGATTGTGCTTTTGGGCTTATATTTCTCAAGATATGGAAAAAATTAGTGTTGCCGGGTCAAATGGATTAAAATTGCGCCAAGCCAAACATATTAACCTAAGTTTTAATCCTGATGTAAACGGTAGCAGAGAATAAGAGAGTTTGTATCTACTATTGGCGGATCATAAGCTTACATTCTTTAATGGGCCAATCTCTAAGACGATCTACACTATTGTATACCAGTAGAATAGCAGTGTACAGGTTCTACCAACAAAGGACTCTGCATCTGACCAGTCCGTCAGACTCGAGGAAGTTATTACTATGGAATGTGCATAAAATTCTATTTGCAGAATTCGAGATATAGATCACAACGTGGCTCATATTCTATTTTAGAGATGGTGGAGGGCATGTTTCTGGATATCTGCCATTCCCGCAACTTTATTGGCTTTGGGAATGGAGCTTTGTACAGAGAGTCCACAATGGCTGGCCAAGCAATCAAAATGGGGTGAAGCTGAATATGAATATGAGAGGTTTTGGGGAGGAGCAAATGTTAAGCTTGCAATGGCGGAATTATCTCGTTTAGACAAGGGGGATGAAACAGAAGACATTAGCTTTATGGATCTACTAAGCAAACAGCATTGGAAAGTTGTCTGTGTGGGAGCAGCGATGTTCGTACTTCAGCAATTATCCGGAATAAATGTTGTGTTTTACTTTTCTTCTACAGTCTTTAAGAGTGCAGGAGTACATCCTAATCTCGCAAATGTCTCTGTGGGAATTGCAAACTTGACAGCTTCGGTAGTGGCAACATTTTTGATGGATAATCTGGGGCGGAAAGGTCTCTTGTTATGGAGTTTTTTTTGGCATGGCGGTGGCGATGGCAATTCAAGTAGTTGGAGCAAGCCTGGCAGGATCAGCTATTGTAAAAGTTATTCTCTCCGTTGGTGGAACGTTGTTGTTTGTGTTCATGTTTGCAATGGGAGCTGGACCAGTGCCAACATTACTACTTCCTGAAATTTTTCCTAGCCGAATTCGTGCAAAAGCTTTTATGCGAAGTCAGAGGATATTATTGGAAGAACACATTTGCTAAGACCAAGGCGCATGTCCCTCATGAAGAATCAACAACTGGATCTTAGTTATCTGCTTTCTAGTGTTGGACGACCAAAATGGAACAACACATCAAGGACCGACAAACAGGGGCCTATGATTCAGGGTAACAGAAAAGATGTGTCATTAAAGACAAACATGGAGCATTAAAGGTTCATCACAGATATCTCAGCCAAACTCCAGATGTCAGAGAATGAAATGATTGAAGATCAAGGCTGTTAAAGAATTTGAGTCCTATTTGATTTAGAAGTCTAGAAGATCTAGTAGAATTAGAATTTTAATTGTTTTAGGATTCCAGCGCTGTCAATTAGTAGTCAGCTGTAATTATTAGTTAGTTAAAAGTTAGTAGGTGTCATCATAGGCAGAATCGAATTCCCCTCATGCAGGAGGATGAATATCGATTAGTTAGAATAAGGATGTTATATATAGATGAAACTCTGATGTTATGAGGGTTGGATATTTATGCAAAAAACAGAGTTTTTATGGGCCTATGTACAAGACTTTTTACAGTAATAGAAAGACTGCTTATTCTTCTCAAGATTCATACTTTGTTAAAAGGCTCAAGATGTTTGTGGTTTTGTCTTACCAAATGTAAGTTTTACAGCTCTATAGATATACAATCACTCTGAATTCACCTAGTGCTTAGACTTCCTGTGTATATTTATGAGTTGAGGTTCTTTTGTTTTACAGCTTTATAGGTATACAATCACTCTGAATTCACCTAGTGCTCAGACTTCCTGTGTATACTTATGAGTTGAGGTTCTTTAAAATGTTTTGAGCGTTTAAACATTACATGCCTTGACTTCTATGAATGAGTAGTTAATAGTCTACTGAAATAGTGTTTGACTCCATGAGCCCAATGGAAGAAATGTTATGTTGTATGTCCAACCATCATGTTTATGAAAGTTCTCATTACAAGAGTTAGCCCTCTTAGTGCTTAAAGATAAATCAATAGTTTATTTTGAGAGAGCCCTCTCAGGTTAGGGAGGCTAATCCTTAGCCAAGGGTTTGGTTTGAAACAGTTACATAGAGTCTAACTGATTAGCAGCCATCAGTACATGATTTTGTGATAACACCTGGATCAGTAATATCTCTTATAACTTGAATGGCTTCATCAAGAGGAATCTTGGTGAATAAGGACACCACGTCAAAGCTGACAAGGATGTCATCACATTCTATCTTCTCATTTTTAATAAGATTCACAAAATCATGGGAGTCTTTGATGAAAGAATCAGTATTTCCGACAAGGGGTTTAAGGATTTTTGCAACAGACTTAGCAAGCTCATAGGTTGGGGATCCAATGGTATTAACTATTGGTCTAAGAGGAACCCCCTCTTTATGGATCTTGGGTAACCCATAGATTCTTGGGATAGTTTCACAAGAAGGGGTCAATTTCTTTTTTAATTTATCTTCAAGGTTGGAATTTGAAATCGTCTTTTTTACTTCCTTCATAATCTTGGGGATGGGATTATTGTTCAGCTTCTTATAACTCCCACATCTAAGGTGTTCATTCATTTTGCATACATAGTCCTCTTTATCCAAGATCACCGCTGCTCCTCCCTTATCTGCCTTAAGAACCACAATTTTATCATTGTTCCGCAAGGATTTCAAGGCTCTTTGTTATTCTTTACTCAAATTACTTTTGGGACTTTTGGCCTTTCTTATAATGAGGGAAAATTCCTGTCTTAATATTTCTTTATCTTCCATAGGAAGATTATTAATCCCATCCTCTATGCTACATATCAAATTTTCAATAGGAAGGTTTTTTGGAACAACTGCAAATCCCAAACCTTTACTGAGGACACTAATGACTTCAGGGTCTAATTCTTGAGAAGACAGATTTACCACTTTCCTTTTTAGTTTATTCTTAGATGCATTTTTTAGGTCCTGATCGCTGTTGTTAATTCTGGTTTGCACTGTGGTATATATGTTACTTTTTTCCAAGTTATGATTATGCATCTTATCATTAGACAAGTCATGATTATGTGTATTATCATTGTCTAAACATTGACTACTATTAATTCCGGTGCCAATGTTATTGCTGTCTAAATTGTCAACAGTGCCATGCAAATTATCTATGCTTATCGAATATCGATTAATCCTGCCTACAGTGTCATATATATTATCGATATTTGAGTTAGAATTATTGTTATCTGAGCCTTGTTTCTGCCTGTAACCACTGTCCAAATCAACACTATCTAAACTTTGCTTCTATGTGTAATCGTTGTCCAAATGAGCGCTATCTAAACTCTGCTTCTGCCTGTACTTGCTGTCCAAATTAGCATTATCTAAATGCGCAATGAGTTTCTGATTTACGATGCCAACATGACAGTTGCCTGCGTTATGCATTTTTCTGGCATATGAATCTTGAATTTCATTATGCGCAGTCTTCAAATTCGTTGTTCTAACTTCTGCTGAAGAGAAGCGACTCGGATGAATTTCTTTGTTTTGCGTAGTTCCTTTATCCAAATCACCGTTATCTAAGTTAGAATTATTACCAATATTTGAGTTAGAATAATTATTATCTGAGCCTTGTTTCTGCGTGCAACCACTGTCCAAAACAACGTAGTCTAAACGCATGTAATTGCTGTCCAAATGAGCACTATCTAAATTCTTCTTCTGTGTGTACCTGCTGTCCAAATTTGGCATTATCTAAATACACAATAACTTTCTGATTTACGCTGCCAACATGATAGTTGCCTGCGTTATGCATTTTTCTAGTAAGTGAATCTTGAATTTCATTATGGGCAGTCTTCAAATTCGCTGTTCTAACTTCCACTGAAGAGCAGCAACTCAGATGATCTTTGTTATGCGTAGTCCCTTTATCCAAATCCGTAGTTTTCAAATTTGTTGTTCTAACTTCTGTTGAAGAGCAGCAACTCAGATGAATTTCTTTGTTATGCGCAGTCCCTTTATCCAAATCCGCTGTTCTAACTTCTGTTATATCTGATGAAGAACAACGAGTCAGAAAGTTT
>APFE031183139.1:0-15738 GCA_000404065.3 Pinus taeda
GGGCCTTTAGCTAGTGTCTAAGACCCTGACTACGGTGCCAAGACTAAATTTAAATATTTTGAATGAAAAGTGTAAATGTTTATATGCAATAATTAATAAAATATTGTTTTTGAAAATTTTATGAGAATTATTATGTGAGTAGTGAGGTTTCTCTCTTGTCAAAAAACTATTAAAGTGGTCTATACCCAAGTAATGGACAAGTAAGAGGTGTTAGTTGTCACAATTACCCCTCCCTTGATTCCCCAAGTTTATATGAGTAATCACCACCAAGAGATAGTGCAAGTAGAGATAAGTGTCATGTTGGGTGGAAGGAGAGATATCTAACATAGTTGGAGAGAAATGCAAGGCTAGAGATTTTTTTTTTTTTTTATAATAATCCTAGGTACAAAAAAGGGAAAGGGAAGACATTGAGAAAAATAAAGACACTGCAAAAGTGGACATGGGGAAGGAAGAAGAATAGCACTTAATGATGGCATGATATTGATAGTAGGGAAGTTTGAGGCTCAGGGGGGATTTTGTGTTTGCAATTGTTATATATCTTAAGAAATGTGAGTGTATATATATTATATAATTTATATATATATATATATATATTATAATATATATATTATTATATATATATATATATATATATATTATATATATTGGTTCTTCTATTTTAATGTGACAAGCAACCCTTCACAATTTTTATACTAAACTCCTTGATCCTAAGTTTTCAACCCCCTTAATCTGATTACTGTAGAAAGAGTAATGAGGGGAAGTTTGAGGCTTAGGGGGGAGCTTTGAATAATTTTAGATTTACCATGAGCTTCAAGAGTAAGGCTTCAAATATTTCTAGGTTCGGCACAAGCTTCAAGCATAAAGCTATGGATCCTTGTTTCATTGGAGAAGCTTCACATTTGCCACTGGATCGTTCATTTGGTGCATAAAATGTTAATTATTTTGGTGGTAGCAATGGTGGTGGTGGTATAAATTTTCTGCTATTTTAATATAACCAATCAACATTAAACTAAACAAAAATTTATTGCTCCAAAAAATAGCCAACATAAAAACTTGGTAATGCTTACTACAACAACTTGAACGCAACATTGACCTCGAAATGCCACATTGTTAATATGTGGCTTTTTTAATTCAATAAATAACTTAGTAATACATGTTATAGGACTACAAAAATAACACACACTAACTCAGTAATAACTCAGTAATACAATCCTCATGCGCATTATGAGTATTGCTACTACAGGTTAAATGCAACTATAGGTGGAAGAAATCGTGGCACAATGAGTTGCAGCCCTCCGTAGAAAGAAGTAGAAGCTGTGACATAAAGTCGAGAGTTTCTTAAGTAATAATGGTATCTGTGAAGAATATTTCAAGGTTCTCTAGCATGGAAAGAAAACATTGAATGTCGGCTTGAAATCCTTGTTGCAGTGCCAACATATTATTATAAATTAAATTAAATCACATGAGATGGAAAATTTAATAGGAAAACATACATAGACTCCATGAGTCCTTGTGTGGAGCTTTCACTATGGAAAGGAAAATTTCTCCAAAATGTGAAATCCGTGCACAAGGAAGATTTGCATGATGAAACATAATAATAATATTAATTCGAGATTTGTTCAACCTCCCTTGTTTATGTAAAGGACTTGCAACCGCATGAGTTATGACGTCATTATGAATAGAAGTAGCATAATATTGTGAGTGTCATATCACTTGGATGCTCCCACACACCCCCATCCCCAACAACCCCGCCTCCACCCCACCCCCACCCCAAAAAGAAGACATGAACTGCGCTAGTTCTGGAAAAGAAGTGTTAGTGTCAGAGCACTCACCCATGGAATGACCACTCACAAAATTAGTTTTTTTTTTTTTTTTGTTTTAAATTAATTATCAGGACTAACAAATCAAAAAATAAAACATCCTGATCCAATTGAAAATTAGAAATAAGATTTCCAAGAAATTGGGAAATTATTTTTGAATTTAAAGAAAATAGAAATTTTCAGCATTTTCCTAAAATTTTGGTTAAAATTGGAAAAATAAAATAAAAAACATGAAAAGTAAACACATTTTGATTGCAAAGTGAATGTTATAGTCCTGACGAGGCAGGGACTAACGAGTTTTATGATTCAATTTTTCAAAACTTTTATAATATGTGTCGAAGTTAAACATGATATCTATTCCAATTAATACTAAGGCATTGCTTTAAATTATTGAAAGCACTTGTGGATATGGTTTTGATATTTATGATGGTTTAATTATGTATCATAACGATATAATAGAGCATCAATAGAGATTGGAGATGTCTTTTGATGTTTGAGAGAAATAACTTGTAGGGTAGTTGCATCATATAGCTAGAAAACAATTATTTGAAGGGGTTAGCTACGGAGAAGCTTCTTAATATTTCAACATTTGCTGACATGCAAAATTCTTACCCTTAGATCATCTCTTCCAACAAGCATAAAATGAAGGAACTATCTTATGTAGCTAATGAATTTAAGGAGGGCATTCAAATTTCATTCTGACCCATGCTAAATCAAAGAGAGTTGGAATCTACAACATTTTCAGAGGTTTTCTCTCATGTATGTTCTATATATATTTATTTATTATAGTATCATTGCAGTAGAATAGAAAATTTGACTTTTTTCACGTTCCCTTTTTTCCCTCGGAAAATCTCATGTTTTGATTAATTTCCTTATCCATGCCTTCAAGATAGGAGTAGGTGATAGCCATTTATAATTTTTCATCACACGATCTTAGAGTATAAGATGTGATTGATGAGAGGAACCACATTAGTTATTAAAAATCAATAAGATATTCCTCTACCTCAATATTATGTTATAAGAAGATATCTAAAATTCCTCCATATAATGCTTGTTAGCTAAAAGTCAATCCATGCGCTTTCAATAACTTGTAGACCCTAAAAGTTAAACCATTGTTTGTCCAATTGGAATGATATTTATGGCCTGTATTTTTATGCTAATTAATTGGATGGAAATGCTTGGGAAACTATTGATCCAGGTGGATATTGGTAGCCACCTGTCTATTCTACTTGGACCCTCACCATTATTTCTTTCAGTTTTTCAGTTTCCTTAATTGTAGCCCAGTTTACTATTTTTGGCAGTTTTTCAGGTCCTAAAACTTCAGAGCTGTTTTGAGGGAGGAATTTTGCCAAAAAAACATAGCTTAGGGCCTCAAAACGGCTCCGGAAGTTTAGGACCCGAAAAACTACCAAAAATAGTAAACTTGGCTACAATTAAGGAAAATGAAAAACTGAAAGAAACAATGGTGAGGGTCAAAGTGGAATAGGCGGGTGGCCACCAATATCCACCTAGATGAGTTCTCCCCACTTAGGAAGCAATGGTCCCCATTGCATTGAGTTCCTCCATGAGATGAGGAAACTTCTGTTGAAGTTGGTCCCTGGTGAGCCATTTGCCTTCGTGAAGGAGTTGGCCTTCTTTGAAAACTTGATATAGTTGTATCCTCTATTGCCAAGTGTTCTCGATCTGTGTGTCGATGATCTAATTAGTTGTGGCCTGTTCCATGCAGTTCGGGGGGTAGCTCTATTGGTGTGAGATGTTCTGCAATGTCAGATGTGTCCAACAATGGTGGAAAGTATGGCCGAAGGCGATCTTCATTGAACACTGGGTTCATACCAAGGAACAGTGGGATGCTGAGCTCTAAGGCATTGTCCCCGATGACCTTGGTGATGGTGTATGGTCCATATCGGAGCAGGCAAAGCTTACAGTGGGGTCCAACAAGGCGTTCCTTCTGAAAATGTAGCCAAACTTTATCACTTGCTTGGAATTTGTGTGGAACTTGATGCTGATCATGGCACTGCCTGTACTTAGCATTGGATATGTCCAATATATCATGGACCTGTTGGCATAATTGTTGAATGCGCTCAATGAAGTTGTTAGCCCTTTCAGCTTCAGACTTCACATGATCCGAATCTATCTAAGTGGCTGCAAATGATATGGCCACATCAATGGGGCATAATGGCTGAAATCCCAGCCCTACCCGAAAGAGGTTGTGGCCTGTTAAGTTGTGGAGAGCTCTATTGTAGCTGTGTTGGACATAGGGGAGACTTTCATCCCATGTGCATGGATTCTTCGACTTGTACATGCATAGAATGTGTACGATCATCCTGTTGAAAACCTCTGTTTATCAGTTTGAGGATGAAAATTTGTGGACTTAGTGAGTTTTGTATCTAGCATCGACCAGAGACTTGACCAAAATGCATTAAGGAATCTGCTCTCCCGATCTGAGATAATGGACTGTGGGATCCCAATCTGTACCCACACTCGCTCAAAGAAGAGCTTAGTATTGGCCTCTGCTTTGATAATCTTCTTGCAGGCCACCATGATGGCCATCTTATAGAATCTATCAAAGACCACAAAAACACAATCGTTTCCGTGCTTAGTAGAAGGAGGGCGCATTGGCCCTCATTTTTTTAATCCAATTTTGCTTAATTAAATACACTTAATTTCCATGTCATCCATCCATTTATCATCCATATACACCCTATTTTGACCAATTTATGCATATTCATGTATATAAATTAAGTTTTGCAATTTTTAGATTTTTTTAAAATAATTGGATTTTAAGTGCATTTTAGGACACGACTAGAAATTCCCATAATGGCTTCATTGATGTCATACTTGCAAGACAACTGGGCATGATCTGAGCACATTTCTAGAAATACTGGGAACTAAGAATGGACATGTTCCTATTGGTTCGGTCCAACCGAGCTTAAATAGGCCTAATTAAGGCTAGTCAAACAGGACCAGTCATTCAGGAAATCCCTAGGAAATATGCCAAATTTAGTGATTTTTTGGATTTTTCCAAATTTTGTGTAACCGAATGGGTGGATTTGATCAAGATATATGGGATTAGGATAGATAAGGTTGTTAGAGACTTTTTAGTCAAGCTTGTTTATTATTTCTCTATTTAAGCCAAGACTATTGAAGACTTAAGCATGTAGAATTTATGTAATCTAATTTTGAGACTCTTTGAAGACTGAAAGTTAATTGAAAAACCTGTTTCATTTCAATTTGATGTTCATGCTTGGTTGATTTACTGAAGTTTCTATAGATGAGATTTCTTCAAGTGTGCAAGGCAAGGGTGGAGGGCCCCCACACTAAGCTAAGTGCACTTCTTGGTGAAATTTTCATAGTTTTCATAAATTATTTCTTGTTTCAAATGTATTTAGATGTGTGATGATTACTGAATGAATGTTGGCTTAATTCTAATCTACATATGAAGGGACACACAGAAATTTAAGTTAAATTCCACTTCTATTTGATCTTGAACTAAAACTGGATTTCATTCTCCTTTTCTCATTTGAATTTATTTCTGCATTTCTGGTTTGAAGCAATGGTGATTATGATAGAGTAGAATTGTGAAGAAGGACACCCTGATCCTCCTTAGTTAGGAGCCTCTTCCTTTACATCTTCTGCATCATAAACCATTGTTAATTAGTTTTTTAGATTTATCTTCATGGAAATAGTATTGTAGGGAAGGACAACCAGGTTCTCCTAAGTTAGGAGCCTCATTCCACATATTATTTAAGTGAATTAGAAATTACTTAATTAGAGTTTATATTTGTAATATGCATTTCTTTTAATTTTTCTATTTCATCTTCTAAAGTTGACTACTATTGGAATCCATAGACTTTGGACATGCTTCTAAGCTTACAAGCTCGGATTGATAATTAAATACTTGTGTTAATTTACATAGTAAATTGATCTAACATTTTTGGCGCTGTTGCCGAGGAAGAATACTTCAATATAGTCAATTAGGAAAAATAAAAAATAAAAATAAAAATAAAACAACAACAAAACATTAAAAAATAAAAATAAAAAATAAAATAAAATATTTCATTACGGTTATTCATGCTTAAACATAGAAATTAGGAAGGTAGATTCCAAAACAAAACCCCCAAACCACTAATAAAAGTACGCTAACTACTAAATCCATTTGCAAAACAAGATTTACAAAACACGATGTTAAAGAAATCATTTAGAGAAGGAGGGTATGCCACCGTAAGACTATTCTGAAATCCTTGTCCACAATTTAGAATGCTCACTAGGGATGAATCTTCATTTCAAAGGATAGAAAAGCAACAAAGTATACATCAAGAGAATTCACAAGAAGAGAACCTAGAAACTTCTTCTATTTATCTTTGTAAGGATATAAATGAGTTATGAATCACATGCAATGAAGTTCAAACAATAGAGCTAGAAATTGAAGAATTTATAGAAGATCCCTTGTGCATTCATGATTTTGAACAAGTTCCACAAGAAGAACTTTGTGCTATGATAGTTGAGCAAAATTAAAAACATAAAGATCACATTCAAACTTGGCTTCAACTAATCATTAGGCCACAATACCACTCCATTTTTCAACATCCTTTAGCACCAAATCTTTATGATCAACTAATTTTTCAAGTCCAAGTATTCATTAAGGTATATTTTTCAAACTTGGATGTGAGTCTACTTATGATATTGTTACACAAATGGATGCATTGGAAATTCTCTTACACTTGAGAGAATGAATTATTTTTCTACAATAGAATATGATAGAATAGACTAAAAAAATAAGTAGAATGAGTTCACAATAAGACTTCCATAATAATTTTGTTTCAAACTCTCATGAATAATTCTTCAAATCGTTGTTCAATACTCATTTGGAAGGATTTATGGAAAAATGCAATAAATAATATCTTAAAAACTAGTTTTTAAACCTATTTTTCAATTAGATTCACAAATGAAAAAGACAAGGTAAAAATAAACACTAGATCTCAAGAGAAATTTTGAGGACAGAGTTATTACAACCTATATTTGAGGTGTCTAATGGAAACATTTTTACCTAATATTCATAGGAAATATATCCCTTAGAATTCAATTTCCAAATCAATTTGTATCACCTCAATCAAGTATCATATGAAAAAATTATTCTTGAAATACTAACTGCTTCTCGAAAAATCTGCATGGTGACAATTCTAGGTATTGACTGTTCATTGGCATATTTGACATATCAAATCATTTTATTTTCAAAACCTGTTTATATGGGACATAGATATTCAAGTCTAGATCAATAAAAAATTTGAATAATCCGATTTTAAGGTAAAATGAAAAAGTTAGGCTACATTTAGTGGATGCATGTCTTCAAATCAGCATAGTAAAACTCTGCCTCTTAGGTCTGTTCATCAGAAAATTTGTGATATCAAGCCTAAGAATTTTTAAAACATGTTTCTACTGGAAAGAAAAAAATTGAATCTACTTGAATCTCCAAGTGAAATCACATCGATCCGATCTTTAACAAAAATGTCACACTTCAAATAGTGATTGTTGGTCTCGTAAAAAATTCACAAACAACTCTATCAAACATGGTACTCCTTATCATTTTTACCATATCATTTTAAACCATTTTAAAAACCTATTTATACTGGAAGTATCCATATGAATTCAATTCAACTTGGCTTTGGAATCACTCTAATTGGACATACAACAAATATTGCTAGGAGGTCTACGGTGGCCACCATTCCTCAAGGGGTAAACAAATGCAATTTCTTTGAATATCATCTTTGGACTTGTTTTTAAGCATAACTTGTAATTATTATACATATTTCTTGGAAGAAGAGAGACTGTACACCTCTCTTCCTCCATCATCTAATATTTTATTGCAGGCAAGTGCTATGTTTTTATAAGACCCCGAAAGATTTGAGAGGTTAGTTTCATAGATGAAGGATTTTCAAAATCAATATTTAAAAATTCATATCTACGAATATGAAATGAAAGTATTCAAATGAAAATGAAGTGGTAATTCACCTGATGTTGAGTTCATTCAAAGAAACTCAAAACTCTTGAATTTTGTTTTCAATTGTTGACCAACACCACCAACAACCATACAACATGAACCGAGATCGAGAAAAAAGGCATGGAGCTAATCATCAGAAGAAGAAGTCAAGTTTTTGTACCATGACAACTCACATCCATTGCCTAAGAAGCCTTTCATAACCCACATTGTTCATGATTTCATTCATCTACCATATTGTTTCCTAAGATTCATAATCATTCAGATCTACCATGTTGAAGTCCAAATCATGATTTCAACCTATGATACTTTCATAAGATTTCCATACTTCCTTACATCTTTTTACCCCACCTCCTTAAAATAATAATAATAATAATAATAATAATAAAGGAGTTTGGTTGTAAAAATGCAGGAAACTGGCGCAATACAAACTCGAATTCATATCGGAAAACCAACTAGTTTGGCCAATATGAATTCCCAGACTTATTTTACTTTTTTTTGGTCATTTTGCAAGATCATTCTCCACAAGACTTGAGGACAAGTCTCAAGATCAGCAAAGGGGAAGATTCATAAAATTCAAACCATGCAATGATTTGATAAGGGACCTGAATAAAACACCTGTGTTCACATTTATCAGTTAGGGACCTGAATAAAGGACTTGCATCCACATTCATGAGTGAGGGACCTGAACAAGGATAATATAAAAGGGACCTGAATATCAAATGCAGAAACTAATGTCTACATTCCATCAAATAATATACTTGAAGAACCATCATCATGAATAAAAAATGAACTAGCAAAGGACATCATCAGTTAGCATTGACATCAAATATTTTATGGGAGTACAAGTACAATAAGTAAACATTTTGCTCTTAAAATATCGATTTTTTTAAAATTATCTAAAAATTGTTTAAAACTAATTTAGATTGGATATGCATTCTACATTGACATCCTATTAACTTCATTATAATCATATCCATTACACCATCATACATCATCATAACCCTACCATTACCTTGCCATACATTTCACTTAACCTACATTAATCCAAATATCCCTACATTTTCCTATAAGCATTTTTGATCCAAAATTGGGGACAATATTTTTGCCCTTAAGGAATTCTTTTGT
Source organism: Pinus taeda (assembly GCA_000404065.3). Lineage (NCBI taxonomy): Eukaryota > Viridiplantae > Streptophyta > Pinopsida > Pinales > Pinaceae > Pinus > Pinus taeda. The sequence continues at coordinate 8,944 of APFE031183139.1, forward strand.
TGCCTACAAAACACACGGGTTAGGGTTATCATAAAAAAAAATTGATTTCAAAATGACCTATCCAATGGTCATTTTAAAATAAAAATTAGAAAAAATGAATAAAATGACAAATATATGGATGAAGGCAAAACTATAGGCAATGAAAAGGTGCATATATATACCATTGCAAATACAAATGGAGCCATGAAATGATTGAAACCAAGATGGGCATACAATGGAATGAGTTAAGGCCTTATGAAACTAATTTTCAAATCATAACAACGTTGAAATTGACATCAGAGGGTCAAATCAAAACGGTCAAATTTTCAAAGAGAAGTCTACAGTTCTGAAACGCAAAGAATTACGTAGTTCTGAAATGATGTGAGTTGTGGAGCAGTGTTGATTAGTCGTAGAGGATACTCTGGGCTGTAGAAGGATAGATGTAGTAAATTTGTGAGACTCTGTGCTATGGAAAGAAGAAAATTGCATAAGAATAGAGTAGAAATAACAATGAAGAAGACTGCCTAACAAACGCAAAAAGAAACCCTCTGTGGAGGAATCACTGCGCTATGGAGAATAGCGTGGAATTGGGTGAAGAAATTAAAGGATTGTGTGGAGAAATAAAAGGAAATAAATATGTTTAAATGACAAAGTTAGAGACCGAGATTTTCCCTACGCCAAGCTGGCCTTCTCTCCCGAAAATCCCGAGCATTTCACAAGTGGCAGGAAAGAGTGAATCCCATAAATTTATCAACAGTTAGAGGATTACAAGGATATTTAAACTCATGATTTTATTTAAGAGGTGTCATAGTATGGAAAATGCGACTTCAGTTAAGGATTTGTCACCATAGATACACGCTACCACATGCTACCACGTGTAGATTTTGAAATGCCGAGAGAAGAGTTTTAATTGAAATTGTATTGTTTAACACGGGAAAACAACCATTTCCCAGAAATTTCTACAAGTTTTCTTGCAGTTAATCAAAGATCGGGTAATCTCGCAATTTCCTCATGTGTGGTTGTATGTGAAAACACAAAGTTTTCCATTTTGATTTTGATACATACAGAGAACATTTTTTTTTTTTCTATTTTTTTACACATAATGGGCATAATTCGTTTCATCCATGTATGGTTTTTATGGACAAATTTGTTTCATCTATGTGCACAGTAAAAATTTTCAAAACAAAGAAGGGATTTTTGATGAATTTTGCCAAAAACAGAGATTGAATTATAAGTTAAGGAACAATAAAAGCATGGTAAAAATGTTTTTATGATCTTTGTATATAGAGATAATTTTTTTTTATCAGAGCAACACACTCCTTTTTGCAGCAAAAGAGAGGAGACACAAAAATTGAAGGCAAAGAAGGATGATTTTTATTTTCCAAATTTCGATTTTTGAGGAAGATCGTGTAGCTGAGCATAATTATGATCGCCTTGTAAGTTGATTTTCATTAAACAATAATCGATTTCTCAAAAGGTAGTGAATGAGTGAGTGGTTATGTTGCATGCAGTGGTTACCTTGAGCATTCTCCAGCATTCAATGTCTCCAAATAAGATCACCTTCAACATTTCGATTTCTCCAACATAAAGTAAATCTCTAGCATTCCATTTCTGAGAAGATGAAGAAAAAATACTTGTTCAGATTTATGAAAATTGCCCATTTCCAGAATTTGATTAAAAAAAAAAGCAGTCAGTGGTGATGTTATTAAATTTAAAAGCAACATTGAAAATTGCAGAATGGTTTCTGTCTCCAGAAATCAATTTCCAATTGAATGCACGCATTAGTTAATCTTCCAGAAATTGATTTCAAATTGAATGATCATGAAATTTTATTCAATCCGAGAAATACATTTCGATTTTTAAGAAGCCACTATTTTTTGTTGATTTTTATGAGAAAACTAAATTGAAATTTGAAAAATGAAAACATGTGTTTTCTTGAGAATGAGAGGCTCGACACGGACAATTTTCTCAAATTCATTGCTATTTGGGATATTTTCCTGGTTCTTTCGATCCTTATTTTGCAAATTGCGTGGGTAAAAAAGTGGCTAAATTGAAAGTGAATCCCTAGTCATAAAAAGGATTGGCACAAGTTATTTTGTAGTGGATTTATGGCAAGAATAAAACCCCCTACACAAGTAAAATAAGGTTTGATGTGTTCGATTGGTGTTTTCTTTGTAACTGTGTGGCATTGTTGTTGATTGCCAAGGAGTTCATCATGTTTAAAATGTGCCTATAGTTTTCATCACATGGTCATAATTAATACTGATTATTGGAATTTCATAGTACAAGGTCAAGAATTTCAAGGCTCATTGTCACTATCATTTGTAAACATGAGAAACAAAAAGGTGAAAATAGAAATTTATAAAAGAGAAGAAAAAGGACATAAGCTTTTTAACATCCTTTTACAAGTAGCTCATCAGGAAGCTTCGACATCAGGAGCCAGAGTCACAGGTACATCAGCAAGGCAACTATCATATAGAAGAAGAAGGTCAAAGAGATAGAGGCAAGTATGAGGACGTGCTTGTACATCAACAAGGGGGAGATGTTAGCCCTTGTTTTTATCTAATTTTGTTTAATTAAATACACTTAATTTCCATTTTATCCATCCATTTACCATCCATATACACCCTATTTTTACCCATTTATGCATATTCAGGTATATAAATTAAGTTTTTCAATTTTTAGATGTTTTTACAAAAAATGGATTTTAAGTGCATTTTTGGACATGACTAGAAATTCGTGTAATGGCTTCATTGATGTTATAATTGTAGGACACCTAGGCACGAGATGAGAACATTTATAGAAAGATTGGGAACTAAGAATGGACGTGTTCCTATTGGTTCAGTCAAATCGAGCTTAAACAAGCCCGGTCAAAGCTGGTCAAACAGGACCATTCATTCAGGAAATCCCTAGGAAATAGACCAAAATTGGTGATTTTGGGGATTTTTCCAAATTTCCTTTAACTGAAAGGGTGGATTCGACCATGACATATGGGATTAGGATAGGTAAGGTTGTTAGATACTTTTTAGTCAAGTTTGTTTATTATTTCTCTATTTAATCCAAGACTATTGAAGGCTTAAGCATGTAGAATTTATGTAATTTGATTTTGAGACTCTTTAGAGGCTAAAAGTTAATTGAAGAACCTATTTCATTTCAATTTTTTGTTAATTATTGGTTGATTTAATGAAGTTGTTGTATTTTAGATTTCTTCAAGTGTGCAAGGCAAGGGTGGAGGGCCCCCACACCAAGCTAAGTGCACTTCTTGGTTAAATTTTCATAGTTTTCATAAATTATTTCTTATTTCAAATGTATTTAGATGTGTGATGATTGTTTAATGAATATTGCTTTAATTCTAATCTACATATGAAGGGACACACAAGAATTTAAGTTAAATTCCTCTTCTATTTGATCTTGAACTAAGATTAGATTTCATTCTCCTTTTCTCATTTGAAGTTATTTCTGCATTTCTGGTTTGAAGCAATGGTGATTATGATAGAGTAGAATTGTGAAGAAGGAAAACCTGGTCCTCCTTAGTTAGGAGCCTCTTATTTTACATCTTCTACATCATAAACCATTGTTAATTAGTTCTTTTGGATTTTTGTTCATGGAAATAGTATTGTAGGGAAGGACAACGAGGTTCTCCTAAGTTAGGAGCCTCATCCCACATATTATTTAAGTGAATTAGAAATTACTTAATTAGATTTTATATTTGTAATGTGAATTTATTTTAATCTTTTTATTGCATCTTCTAAAATTGACTACCATTGGAATCTATAGACTTTGGACATGCTTCTAAGCTTACACGCCCGGATTGATAATTAAATACTTGTGTTATTTTACATAGTAAATTGACCTAACAAGGCCCAACATTTAATCCATGGAGACAGATTCACAAGGCTGACTAGGAGTAGGTAGAGGAGTATAAAGGCCTTGCTTCTTGATGGTTAGTTTGGTAATGGCGTAGGCAGTACAGGATCTAATGTACTTCCCAACATCCTGACGAAGTTTCGGCTAATAAAAATACTTTTGCAATACCGCCATGGTTTTCTCTACTCCGAAATGTCCAACGACCCAATGCTCACTTGAAGGAACACATATGTGTCCCTAGTGGCATAACAGGTACATCTTGAAGGTGAAAATTTATAACTTTATTTTCTTCCAGGAGTGTTTGGTATATGTTGTCGAATTTTGGATTGCTCTTGTAAATATGCGGCCACCCCAATGTCTCATGTCCATAGCAATCGAGCATAGTGATTAGTGCCATGACCGGTGGTCAGCTGAGGCAATCAATGACATTATTGGTGCTTCCCTTCTTATACTTAATTTTCAAATGAAACTGTTGCAAATAGGTGGACCATTTCTAATTACGATCATTCTACAACTTTCCTTGTGTATGTATGAACTATAGAGGTTGGTGGTCTGTGTGGATGACCGTTTCCTTCTCCAGAATGTAATGCTTCCATTGATGGCAGGCCTGCACAATGGAATACATTTCTTTGTCGAAAGTGGGATGCTTTTGGACTGTGTCTGAAAGTGTCTCACTGTGGTAAGGCACTGGATGCCCATGTTGAGTAAGAACTAAACCAATAGCATAGTCGGAGGCATCTGTCTCAATATCAAATGATTGTTGCAGGTTTGGTAATGTGAGCACTAGTGTAGAACACATGCGATTCTTCAGCTCGGAGAACGCCCACTACTAGGTTTCTGACCAAAAGAACTTGGCTTTCGCTCCGCCCTTGGTGATTTAACTTAAAAGCCAAGAGATATTAGAGAACTCCAACACGAACCTACGGTAGAAATTGGCAAGGCCCAAAAAGTTGTGGAACTCTGTTAGAGTGGTTGGGGTTGGCCAATCCCAAATGACTTGTATCTTGAATGGGTCCACATGTACAACCTGATCATCAATGTTGTACCCCATATATTGAACCTGGATCAGGCCAAAGGTATATTTCTCCAGGTTAGCACACAACTTGTGTTGTCGAAGGGTCTAAAGGACCTGTCAAATATCATGGGGTTGCTCTTCCCAACTTTGGCTAAAGATCAAGATATCATCTAAATACACAACCATGAATGCATTGGTGAAGGGCCGCAAGATGTCGTCCATCAGTCTCATGAAGGTTGCAGGGGCGTTCGTTAATCCAAATGGCATGACCAACCATTCAAAAAGGTCCTCCTTGGATTTGAAGGCAGCCTTTCATGCATCAGAGGGTTCGATAGGAACCTGGTGATAACCTGATTTCAAGTCGATCTTGCTGAAATATTTGGCCCCCTTGAGCTAGTCCAAAAGGTTGTCAATCCATGGGATTGGGTACCTATTCAGGACAGTGATCTTGTTCAGCGCCCGATAGTCAATACAAAGCCTCTAGGTCCCATCCTTTTTCTGTACCAATACAATCGAGCTCCCACAAGGTGATGACCTTGGCTTGATGTGCCCTTTCAACAGTAGTTCTTAAATATGTTTCTTGATCTTGTCATTCTCCAGAACAGAGCATCGATAGGTCAATCCATTGGGCAGTGGCGCGCCCGGGGTCAAATTGATGCAGTGCTTGACCTGACAGTGTAGAGTTACCCCTGTGGGTGAGGCAAAAATGTACCTGTACTCTTCCACGACCTTATCCATCTATTGCTGTTGTGCAGAGGAGCCCTGCTTGGAATTTCCTGGTCTGGTATATGATCTTACTGCATTGCTTTACAATGATCAATGAGATGGTTGTAGACGGGGCTACCTTTGATATCCTCTACAACTTATTAGCCAAAGAAATAATCACAGAGTGAGGTCTTAACTCATATACAATATGTCACTTCCACAAGTATGGTTGTCCTAACAATACATCAGAAACTTCAAGAGGAGAAACATCACACAATACCTCATCCATGAAGGGCTTGATGCTATAGGGATGGTGACATTGTTGGCTAACACGAAGATGTTGTCCTTGGTGAAGCCACCCGATGGTGTATGGTTGTGGATGTGATGTAGTATTTAGGCCTAGCGACTTCACAAATTCTGCTAAAATGAGGTTCTTTTGGCTCCCATTATCGACAATGAACTGCAACAGAGAACCCTTCACCCAAATTTGTGAGTGGAAGAGGCATTCCTTTGGATCTCCAAGCTCAATTTTCTAGATCTTTATGGTGGCCACAGTGGCACTAAGATCCGCATCAATGATCTGCTTCCCTTTGTCAGTCTCCTTATCGAGTTTTGATTCAAAGTCGGAACCTGCGTCTGATTCAGAAGCCTTCATCTCAGCGACCAATGACTACTTGGCCTGACACTCACTTGTACTATGAGTGGAGCTCTTATGGAACTCACACCATTTTCCCATATCCTTCTTCGTCTTCGTGATGTTGTTCTTTACTTCGTTTGGGGGTGCCTTTTCCTTGCTTTGGATTTGCAGATCCAAAGATTCGCTTCTTCTGTTTAAACATCTTCTCAATCCTTACAGTGTACCGATATGTCATGCCAAGCAAAGAAATGTCTAGGAACTTGTTGAAGGCCCGAAAGTCGGGTCGACAACCAGGGGGATACCCACCCGGTCTGGACCTTGGTTGGCAGCTCCTTATCCGTTTGGTATAGCGGGTCCGACCGGGAATGACGGGACCAGTTTCCCGACCTTGGGTGTGTGTGTGTGTGTAGAGTTTGAACTATGCTAATCTAAGAGGAATTTAAAGCTAATCTAATTCAGACTCTTTAAACTAACTCTATGCTATTGTAATCTAGTGAAAAACAACACATCTAATCTACACTAACCCGGGGTGTATATCTTCTATTATGCGATCTAAAAATATTTCGAACAATAACTGGTAATAAAGATCATT
>APFE031183139.1:38074-48132 GCA_000404065.3 Pinus taeda
AGATATATAGATTTATTGATTTATTTATGGGAAGAATATGATAAGGTTAATAAGAAGAAACAAGATATTTAAATATTAATTTAAATTTGATTATCAACATAAGAATATTATTAGCAATTGTCCAAAAGGTGCAAAGAGAGGACGATAAGTTTTTTAAATTTGAAAAATGTTATGAAAATTGGAAAAATGATCTGAGGAACACATTTGTAGATATGTATGCCATATGCCATATGTATTGGCAAATTTAAATTCTACATAGATATTGTAAAGTATGAGGAACACATTCGTAGATATGTATGCCATATCCCATATGTATTGGAAATCTTAAATTTTATATAAGTATTGTAAAAGATGATATATTTGATAATTAATTACAAATTACATTACAAAGTATTTTTATCATTTATATTTATATGTATAAGTTATGTAAATTTTAAACCACCCTCGACTGGTCTTAATTCAGAATTTACCAAGAGATTAAATTTTCTTTCACTTTAAAAGAGGTTTGCATATCACGAGATTTGATCCTTCTTGGTTTGGTAGATTCAAAGTTATGATGGATCTAAGCTGGTTTAATTTCTCCCTTTAAATAAGCTTCATTCCACATGAATATTATGGATTCTCAATGCCATGAATAATTTGTATTTTTATTATTATTTTATTCTTATAGAGTTAAAATATTTACATTACATTTATGTTATTATTTAACTTTATTTTATTTTTATATAGTTTGACATAACCAAAATAATAAATATTACATTACAACATCACTAAAAAGGCATAAAAATAATTAATAAATTTAAAAATATTATCATTCTTAAAGGACCTTTTTCCACTTTAATTTATTTGTTAAAAGGACCTCTTCCACTAATAGTAGATGTAACTGATCCTTTGTTCATAATGACCTATAAGTTAATGACCATAGGAAGGATGGTCTTCTTAACAAAGAAACTAATGTGAAAGAACGTTAAAACGTAGCATTGTAAGGTCTCAATTAACTTCTATGTCTGCTAAACTTAATCTGCAAGTGATTGATGCATTTTGAATGGTTCTTTTATATTTGCAATATTTTTTTTCCTTTTAATGTGAAAATAAAGTGTGATGAGGTGTTCCCATACTCGAGGCAGGAACTGGATGAACTCTACAGGTAATTCATTGTTAATATGGGAGGCAACGAAATGGATGAGCCCTACAGGTAATATAAGAAAACAAAGTGCAATTTTTAAACAACAATCTACAATAATTTGCAGTACTCGAGTGATTTTCAGCCAAACATAAAATCAAATAGGGTTTTGATCGAAACCAAAAGTTAGAAAAGGGCTTTAAGTCAATTTTTCTGCCTACTATTTAAATGAATTTTTAGCTGGTCAATTTTTTTTATAACATGTTGGGTCGGACCAAAAAATCAAAGAGTATTTTAGAACAGGCCCGAAATTCGGGTCGCAGTTCAAAAGGTATTCTACAAAGTTAAAACAGAGTTTGGACCTAAAATTCTTGGGATTAGGTCCTGAATGGCCATTCCCATTGGTCACCGAACTCGGACTTGGCGAGGGATGATTGAAAAGACCATCGACTGGAACTGTGAATGTCTTGGACTTAACCTAAAATAAATACTGAATCAAATTACAAATGATTAAGTTATCCATTATACACAAGCAGGGCCTTAGTTCAGTGCCCACGAACACGCGTTAGGGCACACATAGTTGAGGGTCATAACAAGTAAATAACTATACAATTACATACTCTATAAGCAAAAGTTCAACACGGGTGTCCTGACAAACATATCATGACAAGTTTAAAAGGAGATCCTCTTTCTCAATTTAAGCAAAAGTTCAACACTGGTGCCCTGACAAAAAACATAAAGCTGCCTTTTATGCACTGCGTCTATTTAAAAAGGACAAAATCTATTGCACCTTTTCCCATGCAAAAATACTAAAATTTATCAGAGACGTTCAAGGCCTGAAGTCGTGAACAACACCTATCATCATTAGAATTATAAACAACTTCAAAGGAAAATTAAAAAAACCCTTCCAAGCCCACATGCTTTAAAATCATCTATCCAACAGATCCAAGTTGAACTTTGAAGTCAATTCTTCTCTACCCTTCTAGCTTTTCGACCAAGAACCAAGGAAAACACATTTACAGAAGGATCATATAAGATAATGAAATAGAAACTCTTTATAAATCTCCTCTTTTTTCCTTTTTTGGTGTATATTTAAAAGGGATATTTGTATCCAGGGAAAATGATTCAACATTCTCATCAAAAGGCAAAATAGATTCTACAATCCGTATGATTCAGTTCTCTAATTTCTAGTGATCACAACATACAAAAAACAAGATGGCTACAGAAGTTTCCTTGCTCTTCATGGGTAGCTTTTCAAGGGGTGCATAAAATTCAAAAATGGTTATAATACAAAGCATGCTTATTTAATTACATAGAAATTCTCTGACCCCTACAATTAAACAACAACATTCTGTACTTCTTGCCTTCTCTTTAGATGCTTGTCCAGTTGCTCAACTCTCTCACGCTCCAATTCCTTCTCTAAGGCTACTTCTTCCTGTAACTGTTTTAGCTTGATCTCCCTCCTCTTGTTGTCATGCATTTTAACAAGTTCTTGCCTCTCACGTTCATATTCTTCAGAATCTTTGAAGCGTCCTTCAACTATCATTTTTCTTCTTGCAATCTCTTCATCAATTCTGCAAGACAGCAAGATCACAAGCAACGCTTGACACCACTAAAAACAGAGAAGACATATATCTGGTAAATTAAAAGTGATGCCTACAAATAACCATATCATAAAAAGTGCAGAAATCCATAACCATATCTTAAAAAGTGCAAAGATCCTTGAGCCCCTCAATAGGCAAAAATATTTTCAATGATATCTTAAAAAAATCTCCTGGCCTCTGCATTCTAAGAAAACAAAAAAAGTTAATATAAGAATGTCACAAATGATGACAATAGGAGAGAGACACGTGGCCAAAGCATAGCTATGAATACTTCGATTTTAATGGATCTAACAAATGTATGGGCAATTATAAAGTATCATTGAAAAAATATAACATATTATCTTTACCTTGCAATCTTCTAGTCGGTTGTCAAGTAATTACGATGGTACAGGACCCAAGCAAACGATTCCAAAACTTATTGAACTCTAAATATTTATGAAATATTTTAGCATTTTAATCTTTTAAATATTTTAAAAAATACTAGAAATATTATTTTCTTATTTCCTAAAATTTTGAAAAGTTTTGTTTCCAAAACCAAAATCGTTTCCCCACTTAAAGAGTGTTTGCCTTCAATTTAATTTTCACATTCCGATACTATCCATCACCTTGTTCTATTTTTCACCTTCGGGTGCTATAAGATTCAATAAAAAATGGCGAACTTAAGATACCAAAGATGAGTCAATTTAACAGGCTAAAGTTGCTTTAAAGAATGAAGTATTGGGTTTGTTGGTCTCCCATCACATCATAGAGGTTAAGATTAAACTTCAAAAAATTGTACTCTCAAACTCTTGTATTTGATTGTTGGTTCTGCATCACATCATACAGATAAAATTAAACTTTAAAAAAAATGGCCCTTAAAACTCTTGTATTTGATTGTTGGTTCCGCTTCACATCATAGTAGTTGGCAGTTAAAATTGAACTTCGAAAAATTGGCCTCTCAAACTCCTCTTGTATTTGATTTCCAATAGGAGGAAAGTTAGGGACACGAGATTATGAGTGTCCAACATGGGACACATAGACCCCTAAAACAGGCACATCAAAACAAGGTCACATTTTCTAATGTTCTAAGGTTTTTTTTAAACATTTATTGGTGCCCCAAGTCTTAAACATGTCGAGGCTTGCATTATCCGAGTGCCAAACCCGCATGGGCATGTCTTGCATAGGGCACATTTCCCATGAGTGTCCAATATACTAGGGATGCAAGGCTGCGAGGACATTTCTTGCCTAAAGGGAGGTACTTTTAGGTATCCAATGTTCAAATCAAGACCATATAAAATATGTATATATTGGGTGAAAATATTCACATTTTCTAAGCATTCATCTCCATGGGTAGTGTATGGAAACAACGCTAAAAGGCATGCGTCTACATACGAAAGGCCAACAATTGATTTCCAAGGAAATTTTCATTATTAGTGGAGTAACCAACCGATCAATTTCATCTAAATCTTGATGTTTCCCTTTCCTCCATTTTGACTTGCATTATAATGTATACATGTCAGTTTCAGATGAGAGGCCTACATCAACTAATTGATGGATTTGTACAGAAGGATCACTTGTGCTTCCTTTGTTGGACCAAGTTCAAAGTCGGTGCTTCCGGCATGAATGTTGCCTATATTAACTTCAAACCAAACTCGTGACATATATTTCTAGCAAGGATGTTGATTATGCTTAGCCTTGTTTGGTTGTGTATGAAAGTGGTTTGGACCAAGTATGTAGTTGATTGGAGCTGAGTATGCAGCTAGTATGGTACTATGTGGTTGATTATTGGTGAAATCTCAAGGCAAGAGTACTGAAGGAAAAATGGCTTCTATTTCGCAAGCATATACAGAGGACAAGGAAGTCCAAGCAATTCTTTCCCCAAGAGTAAATGATTCATACCAAATCCAAAAAGAATTGTTTGATCGCACAACATTTTTAATTTTAACGCTTGACTAGTTCACTCTTCAAGATATAAGTAGTTCGACAAAACATTTTGCAAGCCTGTTACAGCACTGACAACTAAGAATAAGTGTATTCTACCCTGCTAGCACCCTGAACAAAGCAAGGTATTATTACAATAAGATACAGGCCAAAACAAACATGTTGGTTGCTCTAAACTTTAGGAACTGAAGGAAAAAAAAGCACTGTGCACAGATGACATATAATAAGTTATTTCCTAGAAAGAGTAAATAGATGAAAATCAAAGAAAGGTCCAGAAGAGAAGAGAAATTTACTTGATCTGTTGTTCCTGTTGTTCATCATTCACAACTTGTGCACCTTTTGAGAGCTTTACAGAGTTAACTTCAAGTTGGTGACAACGATCTAAGTGTGCTTTCTTGAACTCCTCTTCCATCTCTGATTCTCTTTTTGTAATATCGACATTCAGCTGATCAATTTGTTCTCTATAACTTTGCTCCAAATAATCCACCTGCCCGCAGTTTTCAATTAGCATAGCACTCGTGGGAACCTCAAAAAAAACAAAAGAATATCAATTCTGAACAAGACATATATAGTTAAACATATTGGGTTTTAACATTAAAACTACATGTCCAAAGGACAACAACAGTTTAAGCCTCACATAAAATTATACACAAGGTGCAAGTCCAAGACACTAACTGAACTACTATAGGTTGATGTGTTTCAACTTCCATGTGCTCTAGCCTCAACCATAAATTAATCATACTTCTTTCTTACATTCCTCATGCTGCTCTGTAGCCCTCTGTCTAATAATCTTAATTTCTTCATCTTTCATACGCAATTTTGATGAGACTATACTGCCTCTTCTAAATTTTTATTGTGCTCCTATTGTTTAGCAACTTTAGTCTTAAACCAAGACAACTTCTGATTGTCCTCATCCATTTGCTTCATGGGTTCCACAACCATTTTATGATATGATCTCATCTCATACTTCAACCTTGCTTTGCCTGCAAAATACTCTTGCACTTTTATAATAGCTCCAATAAAAAATAAAAAATTACTCACTAGCATCAGAGTACATGAACCAAAAAGCATCTCCCACCTAATGCGTCTTAGACATTACACAATCAATCAAAGAATCCTCCTGTGCGTAATCAGACTTTCCTAATAAATAATGTGTCTATGCTTAATGAGCTGTAACTATGTTAGGAGATACCCAGAAATTTGTTGCACACTTTAAATTAGAAAGAAAATTTCTGCAATCCACCCCTTTGTGATACATGTCATATAGACTTCAAAGAAGTAAGTAATACAAACCTTTTTAATGTCGGTTGAAAATCTCCATCTCTTCTTTTGTTGCGAAGTAACCATATAGTACAGGTTTTCCACCTGGATAAAACAATACACGACGTCGCTCCGAGTCATCTTTTCCTCTCCCTTCCTTTAAAAATTGTTTCTGTAACCGCTCTGCCTCCAGGTATCCCATTGCAGATTCCTCAAATATAAGAACACTCATTCCACGATGTCCCTTTGGGCCATATGCATGTCTTGCCTTCATGGCTTTATATCCTTTGAAATATCCTGTAATTATTTATTTCCCATTCTAATCCACTGGAAAAAAATAAACAATTTCATGAAACCAAAGCATAAGAAAATAAACAATGCACGCAAGGACTACACTGTGGCCTTCTCTGCGGGAATCGATCCCAGAACTCGCTGAAAAATAGATTTTCCATGAATTTCTCGCGATTAAGGGATTGAGCAGAATTTAAATCAAACCCATCACCATGCATATCCTCCACCACAGATTCTGCACCCGTCGAACCTCCCCCTCTTATCGATTTTCTAGCTAATATGACATCTACCATTTCTTACAGATTAACAAGCCCCAAAATTGCCGCTTTCCTTGATTCCCTCACAAATGAATTCATGCCCTGCAAATCAAAATGCATAATATACAATTTTCTACCACAATCTAAAACATTAAAAATGTGACCAGACAGTGAAAAAGATGTTAAGATCACTCAATGCTGCTGAACTCTTAGCATTCAAGATATTGAAAGAGTATAAGCTATAAAGAATTGATATAAAAACTAAAATAGGGGTTTATACGAAAATTTAAAGAAGGTTTTGATCCATAATTCAAAAAGGGTTTTGACCCAAACAAAAATTCACACTAGGTTTCCAGCCAAACATAAAATCAAATAGGGTTTTGATCGAAACCAAAAGTTAGAAAAGGGCTTTAAGCCAAATTTTCTGCCTATTATTTAAACGAATTTTTCGTTGGTCAATTTTTTTTATAACATGTTGGGCCAGACCAAAAAATCAAAAAGTATTTTAGAACAAGCCCAGAATTCAGGTCGCGGTTCAAAATAAATTCTAGAAAGTTAAAACAGAATTTGGACCTACAATTCAAACTACGTTTTAATCCAACATAGGACATTCAACTACATACTTGAATTGCGTCAAGTTTAAGCAACAGTGACATTATGCCCTCGGTGATCTTTAAGCGTTCCTTCTCATTCTGAAGGATCGACTCACCACTTTAAGATCAACAAAACGCCATCATATATCTTCGGCCTTTGCCTTCACATCCCGTATAACCCTTAAATTCTTTAAAGGTGCACCCTTCCTGGTGAAAAACCCTCTGAAACCCAACTGAATTTTGTTGCCTGCAGAAGTCTCATCCAATAGAGGAACCAAAACCTTCTTAATCCCTGAAGACGATATGGGAGTCTCAGAATTGATGGGTATCGAAATAACCTTCTTTGGATTAGGTTCTGAATGACTATTTCTAATGGTCACCGAACTCGGACTTAGCGAGGGATGATCGAAAGGACCATGGACTGGAACTGTGAATATCTTTGGCTTAACCTTCGGAGCGCCCCATAAATCATATTCGGGTTTTGTTGGAGTCACATTCGATGCAGCGCAGGGATGAGCAATGTAAGGACTACACTGCGGCCTTCTCTACGTGAATCGATCCCAGAACTCGCTGAAAAATAGATTTACCATGACTTTCTCGCGATTAAGGGATTGAGCAGAATTTAAATCAAACAAAATCATGGAAATGTTGTTGTTATCTGGATGCCTCTGCAAAGTAAATATTTATAGAGAATGATTTCGATTCTGGAACTTTCTGGAGGCTCATTTCGCTCAGGTTCAGTTCAGTTCGTGGAAGAGCAGAAAGCGGAAAGCAGGTCGTGGTGAAGTAGCAGAAATCAGGAAAGCAGTTTTAGGTCTGAGATATTTAACCGGAACAAAAATCGGGAAAGCAGTTTTGGTGAGGGAGACCGTATAAAATGTAGACGCCACGTGTTACGTCAGAAACAAAAGGATGGCGAAAGTCTCTTTCAAAGGAAGGCCTATCGGCCTAATTATTTCTTATTATTGTTGCTTAATAGCTCTAAGTTTTTGAACATAAAATTTATCTATTATATCTATATTAATAATATTACTAACAATAGGGAGGGAGGAATGGAAGGGGTTGTTTCGCACCTCGACGAAGAAAGGGAGATCAAATATGCATGGGGTAGGGGTAGTGACCAACAATCAAGGAGAGTATATGGCGTTATGGTAAGAGCTGGAAATAACAATAGCAAATGGAATACAACAATTAAAAGTCTTTGGCAACTCTAAAATTGCCATACAACAAGATTTAAAGTGTTGCAACTCGCACAACATAGGACTTAAGGATTCCAAAGCTTTTGAATAGAATCAAATTATCAATGGGTCAATTTCAATATATTTATTTTTACCACATCAAAATACATTTGAATGAGTTTGCAGATCAAATGGAAAACATGAGAGTCTTATTATATTTCGGAGATCAAGTCAAGTCTCACTAGCACAACCAGTTGAGGATGGGCCTCATTACCAAGGCGACCCAGGGTCAAACATCACAGGGGGTGGTTGTGTCGTGTGCTAAAGAGAGGAGACATGCTAAAAAATCCAGTTAGCTTAGCATTGGTCTGGACTAGGTCAGGTGCGATCCCCGGATGACTTTAATGGATTAGATGTCGCTTGGTCACAACTCCTCAAAACATAAGTCAAGGATCGAGAATCACAAAGAACTTGACAAACAAACAAAAATAATCCAAGAGATCTCAAATTAAATGGGAGAATACCATCATTCAAACCTATACCATAATGACAAAAAAAAACTCATAGATGAGGCAGCTTCATTGGTGCATTAATCTCGGGAATAGTGAACAATTAGTGGAGTCAAGTTGATTAAATACGTTTTAATTATATTAAATATGAAGCGCCATATTTTTGTGGGAATTTTTGTTTTCATGGCCACCTGAAGCGGCTACGTAAGCCCGAAGATGACACGTATAGAGAACCCAACGACGATTTGACATTTATTAAGGTGAAAATGTGTGAAATCCATATACTGGTGAAGACATATCTATTTGGCCGAGGGTCGAAAATAAAATTTTATAGTTATCACGTTGAACCATTAATGGATCCGATGCAAGTGGAAAGGCAGAGATTAGAAGCCTGCAATGCGACGGGTTTTGGGAGCAGGCTCGGGATAGGACTTGCATAGTTATATATGGAGAACGAGGGTATTCAGGAGGCCGAAGTGAAATTTTTTTATTTTCTCACAACATTAAGACGGTTAATGCAAGAATTAACAAGCGATAATGGTGCAATAATGGTGCATGTTGATGGAGAGAAAGGTGACGAGATTGGCGCGCCCATCTATTTGAGATCGTAGAGGCAACGCAGTTTCTTATTATGTTGACATATCGCCAAGAAAATATGCAACTCACCAAGACCAGAGCCATAAACGAAATATTCTCCATCGCATAGGTCTGCGAGAGCTTAAATTTGAGTGTCTATAGTTGGCAATGAAGATGATATAGTTTAGGGTGGAGAATCTATCCGACTGGCTGGAGGGCAATGAGATGGTGCACAACGTGGGAAATCTTGGAGTTCAAGATTTTGTTGAACTCAATGGGAACGACGACTATCCAATAATGGCCAATGTGGAGTATAACTCCAGTTCTGAATACTTTGCACAAGACAACATGCATCAAGTAGAGGATCCCCTATAGAACTGCATATCATCATGTAATTCTTAATGGATATTTTTGGAGAATATATGGGAAAATCCTTTTTAGTATAACAATATGTATTATGAAAGAAAATTTGGCGTGTAATAGGATGAGAAAATTTTGGAAACCACTAGGACACTTATGTAAAAGGTTATGCTCTTCAAATTAGATGATTTTTAATGTCACTCAACACCTCTTTTTCTTTTTAAATATTACCAACAAACCAAAAGATAGGGAATCAAAGAGAAGGGGAAGGGGTTTAGATAAAAAAAAGTATATTCTTTTTATATATTTAGGAGAAGGATATGATGTGGTTAATAAGATAAGTTATTAGGATTAATGTTATGATATTTTAATATATAATGGATTATA
>APFE031183139.1:48864-74818 GCA_000404065.3 Pinus taeda
ATTCACACGATTACTTTATCAAATTGATGGTATTATCCGCATCTTGATCCTCTGTTCAAATCTCTGAACTGCTTTCTTATTTGCCCAATGATATTATTCTTCAGTCCTCAACGTTCTTTTGCAATATATCAAAATAGATCTCTCTAACTATTGAGTATGGATGAGTGAACTGACATATTTTTCTTTCTGCATTCATGGATTATAATTTGCAGTTACGTCATTTGCACATCATTAACTGTGCAAACTGCTAAGTAACGCCATCGTAATTTGAACCACGCGGCTTACAGGACTCGCCGATACAATAATAATCGATAAAGGAACGCTGGCAGATATCAAACTCAAAAGTGTGATTGCAACAACAGGGCGAGTGTTGATCAAAGTGTACTGCAGCCATGCAATTGCCCTGAATACCTGCGCATGATACACGGGATATAATTCTTTCTCCCATTCCATGTACTCTTCCGGAGTCTTGTAATTTGTCTCCTGCATTTTGAGGTCGAACATTCGAATACAAATAGTACCTGAACCAAATTGATATTCGCCAGAGCTTGCAGCTTTTATAACGAGCTCCCTCTGGTTAACTCCTCTCTTCCTCCTTGGAGCAGAAAGAGTGGGAGCTCCCCCGTTCTGTTTCTGCGGCATTGGCGGTGAGAAGGCTCGAGAGATATGGCACACGTGCCCCCGCAGAACTTTTGGGGATTGCTATTCCAACTTTCAGATCCATCACTGACCTACAAATCTCTAGTCTCACAGTATTCTAAGATTGCAGTTCTTCGTTAACGACCAACAGAAAGAAAGAAGCGTACAGTTTTATGATGTTTTTGCGCTGGCAATCTCTTGCAAGAAAAAAAAGCAGTAGTCTATAACGCGAATTTTTGAAAGTTTTTCCGGTGGATTTTTCTGGTCAAAATCCGGCGGCAATTCATTGGAATCTCACGTTTGATAGCTAGTTTCTGCACCATCAATGGCTCCCAGGGGTTTTTCAAGGCGCTGAATCCAAATATGAAGTTAAAAAACCATTCTAACGGCTTAAAAATCAAGATTTAACCTCATTTTTTCAGCCGAATTCCGTCACCACCATCTCAAAAAATCACATTATAGACAACTCCGAAAAAAAACAGTCTCGATAAAACGGTGGAGGTAAGAGATCTCTCATTTATAGGGCAAGTTGAGTGCAATCATTACTTCATTGAAAAGAAAAACGAAGCAGCCGGTCTTCTGCTTCCTTGTCGTCTATTTCCCGGCGGCCCGGCTACGCGGTTTAACCATCTCGTCATACTCCGCTCTTTCTAGTTTTGAGTGGGACAGGTACCTTTTTTTTAATTTTCCAACGAGATTAGCGCCACCTGTTAATGCTTTCTATCTGGTTACGACATTGTGACCATTTGTGGAAAGTGGCTCACAGCCATGTGCACAGCGGCTCCCACAATTCCGCGTATTTAACAAAATCATTAATGTCCAATAATTTTTCGTCAACTTCAAGTTAGTGGAGAATATCATAATCACCAGACACGCCGGACGAAAAAGTATAATGTATTTATATAAGAAATATAAACAAGCATAAAGGTGTATTCAGTTGTAGTATTATCTGATCTACATAGTCTATATAGTGTTATTCTTTCCACAGAAAAGAAACATATAGATTTTATAGGTCTGACACATTAGGTGTATTCAGTTGTAGTATTATCTGATCTACATAGTCTATATAGTGTTATTCTTTCCACAGAAAAGAAACATATAGATTTTATAGGTCTGACACATTTAATTCATAGAGGGGACAAAACCAAAAAAGACAATATAATGCCATGAAATCAGCAGAAAATCAAGCTCACAGCCATCATCAAAAGTTTTTGAAAGGCAGTGAAGAGACACAAAAGGATAATCTTGCAGCCACAAAAAAGAACGAAGAGACAGCATCCTATGTAAATAAAAAGGATAGATAGAAATCTAGAAGGAGAAACCAAAGAGATCAAGGGAACCAAAAGCGAGCTAAAAGTCTGGAGGAGAAAATTCCTAAATGGAAAGGAATTTCCCCCGATCAACCACCTGCAAAAACCAGATACCTGGAACCACCTGAAGACCCTTTTTAGATAGAACATCTGCTTGCTGGTTGAGAGCCCTGTTTATATGATGAAGAGAACCTCCTTTTAATCTGTTCCAAGGAACCTTACCCTGTCTAACCACCCTACAAGCGGAGGCTTGAAAATTTTATTTTTCCCAAGGACATAATCCACCATAACTCTGGAGTCTCCAAAGATTGAGACATTATGTAAATTAAGAAAGAAACAGAAACTTAGAAGGCCAGTTAAGGCCATAGCCTCAGCTTTACTGTTGGGGCCCCTTTCCCCATTCCAGTGAATAAGAGAATCACTATTTTCATTTGCAATAATGTGCACCCCACAGCCGCAAATTCCATCCTGTTCAGCTCCATCGAAGAAAGCTCTTGGTGTAATGGAAAGCTCCCGAGGGGGCTCGAAGCATACCTGATTCATTTGCTTGGGAGGCTTCTGCAGGATCGATTCATAGAAAAGAGTGATATTGGAGAAAATATCGAGAAAAGGGACTGATTTTCCATTGAAAATGAAACTGTTGCGCCATTTCCATATGAACCCAAAGATGATTATGAAAACCGATCTCCATGACTCCTTTTGCTTGCTGCACCATAGAAACGCTTCACTAATAGACACATGGAGCATACACTGGATTCCATAGAAATCCTCCAGGGATTTCGAGAGCTGCTGAGATATATTGCAGTTGAGGAAAAAGTGGAAATTGTTTTCTTCTGCTGACTTGCAGATGGCGCAAATGCCTGGACCTGCCATCCTCGCTTCCTTAGATTTTCCCCAGAGAGATTTCTATTATGAAAGGACAACTACGATCATCGCTTCCTTAGATTTTCTCCAGAAAGATTTCTATTATGAAAAGACAACTACGATCATCGCTTCCTTAGATTTTCCCAGAGAGATTTCTATTATGAAAGGACAACTACGATCATCGCTTCCTTAGATTTTCCCAGAAAGATTTCTATTATGAAAAGACAACTACAAAAATAAAATCATTTTATATGGGCACCCGGATTTCCAAAAAAATAAGAGAAAAACAAAAAAAAAAACTGAAAGGAGCTTTCTTTAAACCACACAAATTCTGATACATGTCTTTAACTCAATAAAGTTCATCCCTTTTGAGTTCCTCCATATAAGACTGTCATAATTCGCCGAGCGAAAAATCCCACAGTTCTGAGACGTGTTCTGATGAGTTCCCATTGCAGAGCGAGATCACACGTGACATTTTCATGTAGAGTAGTGCAATTACTTGTAATCGATGCCAGTCAATCTAACTATTTTAGATTTGGTTTCCTGGCCTCTCTGGATAGTTTAACTTCCGTTAATGTAACTTTTATTTTTAATCTTTTTCTATAAGATTATTAGATTTTTTCAGTAGTGATGCGGAACAAAATTCCATATAAACTAATTGATTTACACTGAAAAATAAAATTAGTAATATATTTCTCTTCCAAGCGTCACCTTAATTTTATTCAAAATTTCAAA
This sequence comes from Pinus taeda, assembly GCA_000404065.3. NCBI lineage: Eukaryota > Viridiplantae > Streptophyta > Pinopsida > Pinales > Pinaceae > Pinus > Pinus taeda. The sequence goes on from APFE031183139.1 coordinate 52,413, forward strand.
TATTCTTTAAATTGAAAGTGTTGTAAACTCAACCAAAATAATCAAATATGTTAGCACTATTTCACAAACCATTCTCACAATATCAGAAACCATTCTCATAGTATCGGAGAGAAAAATGAGGCAATGTATTATTTAAATTTAATTTTATTAGTAAATTATTAAAAAAAAGTATAACAGATGATTTGAAATTTTAAAAAAATATAACAGATGATTTGAAATTTTAAATAAAAAGGAGATTTGAAATTAAGTTATAATTACATCCATCTGTATTAAATAATTAAAAAAAAAAACAAGCACAAATGGTTTTACAAAACCCTTGATTCTAAGTTTTCAACCCCCTTAATCAGATTACTATAGAAAGAGTAATGAGGGGAAGTTTGAGGCTCAGGGGGAGCTTTGAATAGTTTTAGATTTACCATGAGTTTCAAGAATAAGGCTTCGAATATTTCTAGGTTCGGCGCAAGCTTCAAGCATAAAGCTTCGAATCCTTCTTTCTTTGCAGAAGCTTCACACTGCCAATGGATAGCTCATTTGGTGCCTAGAATCTCCATTATTTTGGTGGTAGAAATGGTGGTGGCGGTAGCAATTTGCTGCTATGTTCATATAACCAATTAACATTAAGCTAAACTCAATTGCTCCAAAAAATAGCCTAACTTAAAAATCTCAGTGGTCTATAATGCGACTTTTTGAAAGTCTTTGCGGTGGGTTTTTCCTGTTAAAATCTGGCAGCAATTTATTGGAATCTCAAGTTTGATAGCTAGTTTCTGCAAAATCAAAGCGTCCCAGGGTTTTTCAGAATGCTGAATCCGAATATGAAGTTAAAAAACCATTTTAACTGCAATAAATCAAGATTTAATCTGAATTTCTTCCACCAGATTCTGTCACTGGAATCTTCAAAAAATCACATTATAGACAACTCCCTAAAAATCTTGGTAATGCTTAATGCAACAACTTGAACGCACCATTGACCTCGGAATGCCACATTGTTAATATTTGGCTTTTTGAATTCAATCAATAACTCAGTAATACACGTTGCAGGACTACAAAAATAACATACACTAACTCAGTAATACAATCCTCAGACGCATTATGAATAAACACACTTGGTACTACAGGTTAAATGCAACAATAGGTGGAAGAAATAGTGGCACAATGAGTTCCAGCCCTCTGCAGAAAGTAGAGGTTGTGACACAAAGCTGAGAGTTGCTTAAGTAATAATGGTATCTAGAGGAATCTGTCAAGAATCTCTAGCATGGATAAAAAACATTGAATGTCGACTCGAAAGCCTTGTTCTAGTGACTCTATATTATTATAAATTAAATTAAATCACATGCGGTGGCAAATTTAGCTTTTTCCACAACATGAAATCTGTACATAAGGAAGTTTTGCACAATGAAACATAATAATAATATTAATTAGAGATTTGTTCAATCCCTCATCTATAAGGATCTGCAACCCTATCAGTTATAGCATTATTAGGAATAGTAGTAGCATAATATTGTCATTGTCATAACACTTGGAAATTTTTTTACTCCCCTCTCCACTAAAAGGACATGCAACCTGGTTGGTTTTGGAGTAGCATAACAACGTCTGTGTTTTAACACTCACCCATGGAATGACCACTCACAAAATTAGTTTTTTTTAATTATTATTTTTAAATGAATTTTCAAGACTGACAAATATAAAAAATAAAACGTCCTCCACTAGGGGAATTATGTCCTATTAGAGCTAGATGATCCAATTGAAAATTAGAAATAAAATTTCCAGGAAATTAAGAAATTATTTTTGAATTTACACAAAATAGAATTTTCAACATTTTATTAAAGCTTTGGTTAAAATTGCAAAAATAAAATAAAAAACATGAAAAGTAAATGTATTTTGATTCCAAAGTGAATGTTATAGTTCTTGACTAAGAAGGGACTAACAAAGGACTAACAAGGGACTAACAAGTTTTATGAGTCAATTTTTCAAAACTTTTGTAATATGTGTCAGAACTTGATCTCCATGGCATTGGAATTTATGTGTTACCCACACTATGGAAATGATTTTAATGAAGTTAAATATGATATCTATTCCAATTAATGCTAAGACATTGCTTTAAATTGTTGAAAGCACTTGTGGATATGGTTTTGATATTTATTATGGTTTAATTATGTATGATATCAATATAATAGAGCATCAATAGAGATTGGAGATGTCTTTTGATGTTTCACAGAAATAATAACTTGTAGGGTAGTTACATCATATATTTAGAAAATAATTATTTGAAGCGGTTAGCTATGGGGAAGCTTATTAACATATTTCAACATTTTCTGACATGCAAAATTCTTACCTTTCAATCAAATCTTCCAACAAGCATAAAATGAAGGAACTATCTTTTGTTGCTAATAAATTTAAGTAGGGCATTAAAATTTCATTCTAACCCATGTTAAATCAAAGAGAGTTGGAATCTACAACATTTTCAGAGGTTTTCTTTGTCATATATGTTCTATATATATTTATTTATTATAGTCTCATTGCAGTAGAATAGAAAATTTGACCTTTTTCACGTTCCCTATTTTCCCTAGGAAAATCTCATGTTTTGATTAATTTCCTTATCCATGCCTTCAAGATAGGAGTAGGTGATAAACATTTATAAATTTTCATCACAGGATCTTAGAGTATAAGATGTAATTGATGAGAGGAACCATATTAGTTCTTAAAAATTAATAAGATATTCATCTACCTCAATCTTCCATTCTAAGAAGATATCTAAAATTCCTCCATATACTGCTTGTTAGCTAAAAGTCAATCTATGTGCTTTCAATAGCTTGTAGACCCCAAAAGTTAAACCATTGTTTATCCAATTGGAATGATATTTATGGCCTGTACTTTTTATGTTAATTAATTGGATGGAAATGCTTGGGAAACTACAATTTTCCATTTGTAGTATTATATTAATCTTAAAGGATTTTCTTCTCGATTTTTATCCACAACGAACATTTTCAATCAATGGTTCAAGTCGAGAACAATGCCCATCATTAGGATGTGAATTGCTAAGAGAAGGAGGGGAGGGAGAAAAAAAATCAATAAATAAAGGGGTACCACCTATAGGTATAGGACCTCCCTATTTGCCTCCAATATTATTAGCTCTTGTTTCATCTATAGCACAAGTAGAGACTCTTTCTTTTCCACCATTGGAAAAAACTCTTTAACATATTTAAAAATGAAGTTAGAGGAGGGTTGGATATGATCTATCATAGTTCATGTCCAAAGCTATGCCTGAAACTTGTCTTTGAATGAGAAACTTTGTATAATTTTGCGCTACATAAGTGGATTTCAATGAGTGACACCCACAATTTGTTGTCCATGGAGATTGACAAGAATTAAGTTATTATTTTATTGAGAGGGGAAATAGAAATTTGAACTCCACAAAACTTTGCTTTGCAATAGTTTTATGTGTAACATTTTTCCAAGTACTCTATAAGTTCTCTAGCTCTATGTTTTTCTCCTTTAAGTTTTCCTTCCTCTAATTTCCTATACATTAGAATTGAGACTTATCATGATGCTTCCATTAATGTAGTTCTTCTAAAACTTTAACCAACATAGTTTTTCAATTGGGATCAAAATTGAACCCCACTTTCTTTAAGAGGAAATGATAGCATATCAATGTGAACCATGATGACATTTCATTTTTAATGAATGATGATGTAACAAACTCAATTACTTATTCTTACTAAAACCACACTCCCTTATTTCCTTTTCGTCCGAAATTATTGTGTTAATTGGATATGTTTTCCTACTTTTATGAGCAATTAATGAAGAATTTAGGGCATGCCCATTGTTTTCATTACCTATATAAATAGATTCTCCTCAACTCTATTGATTTACAATAATTTATTTCCCTTTATTTTTTCAAAACAATCCATATTAATTTTGATATGGATTAAATACCTAAGATTCTATCTTAATAACAATGACTCGGTTACTTTCATTCCAACTTTAAGCAAATTCTCTATTCAAGCTACCACTAAGCTTCAAAATGAGTAAAATGTTAACAATTGAAATAGAGATAGGCATGCTTCAAATGCATATCAAAATCAGGCCAAAATTTTTATAACAAGTTGTACAATTAAAAATAAGAGAATGCTTAAATTATAGGCTTGAGTTTTCCCACCAAAAATATGTGTGACAACAAATTCTCTATCCTTTACTTTTACATCTTTGTCTTGTACCAAGCATAATTGATACACACACAATTAAATATGTCAATCCCAAGAGAGACCAATGTCACTTTTATGTTTTTGATGATAAGAAAGAAGATGATGCAAGTGATATGCTCATCGCTGAAAAAAGTTATGACCCCTATTAACATGCTAAAGTATTAGAATGAGCATGGATGATTGGCTCTTACATTTACAATTGCCTACACATTTGAAAACATGCTACTTTAATGAGATGATTATAGCTTTGCCACTTTACTAAAATATATAGAAATCGTTGTACTTGAAATGTAAAACCATTTACATTTTTACCAACACATATATCACGAGCTCCTCCACCACATCTTCATACCGTATATCCATTATCACTTAATTAAATAAACATTTTTTTAATAAATTCTTCATCAACGACATTTAATGAATCCACCATCCAAAACTATTAACATATCAACATATCTTCTAGCAATATAACCATTTAAATTCACTTCAAAAATTCCTTTTCTCCACTTTAATACTATGCTAATAATCCAAAACTATTAACATATCTTCTAACCATATAACCATTCAGATTCACTTCAAAATCTCCTTTTCTCCACTTGATTGGTGTGCTAATATATATTCACATGAAAAAATTAACTTCCGTTGATAAATGTACTCATCATAGTTTCACTTCATTATCAACATAAGAATCAAATCTCCCATACTCAAAATGTATTTTGGTTTTTTCATATCACAAGATCCTTGATAGTGTAAAAAGAATGGAGATTATATTTGATAATGTGAAATTGTCTAAGCAATGGTAAAATGAGGTTAATATATTGATGATTTTATTTACTAATATTAGAGAAAAATGATTGAAAATATGATAGTTTAAAATAGTAAAATGATAGTTAATATATTGATGATTTTATTTATTAATATTTGAGAAAAAATGATGGAAAACATGTTTGATAGTTTAAAATGGTCTAAATAATAGTTAAATATTTTCATAATTTTATTATTAATTTAGAAAATAAATTTAATGCTTATTTTTGTTATTTATGAATCTTTTAAGTATGAGATAGTAATATAAATTAAATAGATGTTGAAAAGATCAATTTATAATAATTATCAAAAATTTTATCCTCTTTTTAATTATGGAGATTTTCAACTTATAAATAGATTTTGTTATAGATACTAACGAATTCAATATCATGCTTTATCAATATCCAATGTCTAAAAATCCATATTTTACTTTATATCATTCTTTTCAAATAATTATTTAAAATTAATCAATTAATTAAACAAAAATTATAACTATTTTAGGAAATATTCAATTCAAATTATTATTATTTTTCTTTATTTAAATTTTAATATATTTTTTTCAACTTTATTATAAGTATAAAAAAGGAATTTTAATTTATTGCGGGAACTTCAAGATAAAACTGTGTAATACCGGAGAATAGAAAGTGGAAATAAATTATAATGATTATATATATATATATATATATATATATATATATATATATATATATATTAAAAGGGGAAAAGATGAACTCTCAAAAGATGAGAAAATACTTTTATAATAAAAATACTTTTATAATAAAAGAAATTGATAAAATGATTTGATTAGGTAAAATTATAATGGAAAATGCAATAAAATAAATAAATAATAGATTTATTTATTTAAACTTCTATATTAATAGGTCAATAATTTTTAATTTTTAATGCAAATAGTGATGGATAATAGTTTAGATTTATTATATTGTGTTTATATATATAGTTTTTAATTTATTTAATTTATAAATATAAATTAATTGTTAATAATTTATTTAATATATAAAGAATATTTAGTTATTAATATATATTAATTAATTATTATTAATTAATTTATTTATTTTTTTTATTATTTTTTTTTAATAGAGAAAGGGAAGGGGTTTATTTAAAAAATATTATTATTTTTATATTTATTTTATGAGATATATTAGATTTATTTATGGGAAGAATATGATTGGTTAACTAGAAGATAAGATATTTAAATATAATAATATTAATTTTCATTTTATTGTTAGATTATTAATTAATATTATTATTTGATTAATAGCTTTATGTTCTTGAACATAAAATTTATCTATTATATCTATATTAATAATATTACTAACAACAGGGAAGCAAGAATGGGAGGAAATATGCATGTGGTGACCAACAATCAGAGAGAGTATATGATGTTATGGTAAGAGATGGAAATAGCAATAGCAAATGGAATACAACAATTAAAAGTCTTTGGCAACTTGGGAGGAAATATGCATGTGGTGACCAATAATCAGGGAGAGTATATGATGTTATGGTAAGAGATAGAAATAGAAATAGCAAATGGAATACAACAATTAAAAGTCTTTGGCAACTTGGGAGGAAATATGCATGTGGTGACCAACAATCAGGGAGAGTATATGATGTTATGGTAAGAGATGGAAATAGAAATAGCAAATGGAATACAACAATTAAAAGACTTTGGCAACTCTAAAATTGCCATACAACAAGCTTTAAAGTGTCGTAGCTCGCACAACATAGGACTTAAGGATTCCAATGCTTTTGCATAGAATCAAATTATCAACGGGTCAATTTGAATATATTTATTTTTACCACATCAAAATACATTTGAATGAGTTTGCAGATCAAATGGAAAGCATGGGACTCTGATTAAATCTTGGAGATCAAGTCAAGTCCTAATAACACAACCGGTTGACGATGGGCCTCAGTAGCAAGGCGACCCAGGATCATACCTCACGAGAGGTGGTTGTGCCCTGTGCTAAAGGGAGGAGACATGGTAAAAAATCCAGTTAGCTTAGCGCCAGTCTCGCCTAGGTCGGGTGCGATCCCCGAATAACTTTGACGGATTAAATGCCCCTGGGTTGCGGCTCCTCAAGCCATAGGTGAAGCCTGGAGGATCACAGACAACTTGGCAAACAAACAAACAAAAATCCGTGAAATCTAAAATTAAATGGGGAAGACCATCATTCAAACCTATACCATAATGATAGAAAAGGAACTCATAGATTAGGTAGCTCCATTGGTGCATTAATATCGGGAACAGTGAACAATTAGTAGAATCAAGTTAATTAAATACATTTTAATTATATTACAGATGAAGCACCATAGTTTTGTGGGAATTTTTGTTTTCATGGCCACTTGGAGCGACTACGTAAGCCTGAAGATGACACTAGACAAAGAACCCAACGACGATTTGAAATTTATTAAGGTGCAAATGTGTGAAATCCATATACTGGTGAAGGCATATCTATTTTGTGTAGGGTCGAAGATAATGTTTCATAGTTATCAAACTGAACCATTAATGGATCCAATGCAAGTGGACGGGCAGAGATTAGAAGCCTTCAATGCGACGGGTTTTGGAAGCAGGCTCGGGATAACAATTACACAGTTATATATGGAGAACGATGGTATTCAGGAGGCCGAAGTAAAATTTTCTTATTAGTCCCTGCCTGGGACTATTAGTGTTCGATCTGTAGTTGACTGGCTATTAATTCATGCGTTGATCGTAAATTTGTACCGGTTATTTACTCTTTAACCAAAGTTTACGCTGGGCAGTTTCTCTGCAAAATAATTTAGCCAAAGTTTTCTATTTACCCTCTTATTGCCCGCATCACTTGCCCCGATGTTAGTTTAGTGTGGGAAACTTAATTTATCCTAAGTTTCAAAATTCGTGTGTGGACATTGCATAAACGCAACACCCTTATACTTGTCATCGTTCACTGACACCATTGTTTACAGCTGTCGACATGTCTTCATTCCACCGCCCTCTATCTTCATTCAGGTTAGCAAACACATTGCAGATTCAGGTTAGCGAACACATTGTTCTAACACCGCACATGTTACCAAATGTTTCAGGTGTTTCAGGAAGCTAAGTTTCAGGAGGAAGCACAGAAGCGGAATACTGACTGCGTTTACTTCTTAGCATCACCGTTAACCTGCAAGAACGTACGTCTTGGCATTATTCAAATACCCATTTTTTGTTTCAGGACTAGTTCACACAAAGTGATTAAGGAAATTTGAAACTACGGGAACTTCGAAATTTTGCGAGTAATAGGAGAAATTTGCGCTAATTGTAATCTAACTAGTGTGCATTACATAAAATTTAGTCCAATTTGCGCTATTCGGTTCTATGATCTTGAAAATCATGTTTTCTGGTAGTCCGACGCACACAATTCGTTTTTAAACCCTTAAAACCCTTCAACCCCCCTATAATAGGAGAAATTTGCGCTAATTGTAATCTAACTAGTGTGCGTTACATAAAATTTAGTCCAATTTGCGCTATTCGGTTCAATGATCTTGAAAGACATGTTTTCTGGTAGTCCGACGCACACAATTCGTTTTTAAACCCTTAAAACCCTTCAATCCCCCTATAACCCTATTTTGTTTGTTTAGAATATATACTGTTTTAGTCAATCTCTCTTGTCAAGCCGCGCTAATAACCTTTATGTGGAAAAACTAGTTCATGGGGACTTTTAAGGTAGATTGTGGCAATTAAGCTGGGTTTTGCACCGATTAGTGTTATAGGGTTGTATAATCACTGTATTAAATCATCTTAAGAGAGCCAGGTCATGTTAGGAATCAGGATCATTCGAAACTGAACTAGTTTTGTATTCTAAAATTTTGTGTAATGTTTTGAATGGATACATAACTTTTAAATATGTTCCTCCAGGGAAATGAATCTGAATATCGGCATAGCGAGAGTGCAAGAATCAATCTAAGACATTGCTGGTACTGGTTGTCAGGGAACTGTTTGAACCCACATTGTGCGTTTAGACATCCGGTAAGTTTACTCTTTCTTTTGAGGTTTTTGGTTGAATTGAGGAAAGAGACATTTCTTGGAAACTCTAATTTGGATTGATTCTTGACCTGTTTTTTAGTCTGAGCTTGTCGGGTATTCTGTTCTTACGTTTTCCCTTTTAGGTCCAGGCATTTTAATTCTTATGGTGCAAACAAATTACCAAATCCTCAGAGAAACTTTTGTAATAAACATTTTGTGAAAACTCAAACCAATTGCATTACGGCGATCCTTCAAATATTATACTTCTTCTTTTAGCATTTACATTCCTTATTTTTTCCAAATTTTAATTTATATTTATATGGGTGGTTACTCAAATTTCTCAAAGCTTCAATACTGACCTATTTGGTCACATCCTAAATGTTTAGAATTTTATCATTGGGTAGAGGCTCGAGTCTCCTAGAGTTGCACTGCGGTACACTTCTCATTGTGTTGATTTGTGAGATGACATATGCAATCCAAGTAATTATGGATTAGTTTCCAGTTTCATAGGAGTGGCATGGCAAGTGTCATTCGCCATGTGGCGCACTTCACTTGTATATATTTTAATTGTTTCAATGATCATTTAGTCTGACATAGAAGAATTTGAATTCATTTTTTGGATTTCACCGAATGTGCTTATGATTTCAGGTTCCTCTATCATGACTGGCAGTTTGAAGGCAAACTATTTTGATATTCTATTATTTTGCTTTGTAAATTGCAGCAGATACATATTTAATGATTTATTGAGCTATGACTACGAGTCATATGCTTGCAAGTACTGGGTGGAGAACTTTTTAGAAATAAATTTCATTGTAAACACAAAATGGGTAAATTGAGTCTCGCTAAAGAAAAATTGATCATATTTAAAATTACTTCAATGCTTATTGAAATGTGTTTCTACTGCATGTGATTCATCACAATACAAAGATTTCAACAATCATGTGAAATAACGTGCACTAAAAATATGCAAATTAGTGAGAGATAAACATAATCCTGCTGCTGCAGAAGCAAACTCTCATGCATATATTCTAAAGTCCAGAATAGGCAATGCCAGGGAAGCCACGCACCGTGGGATCCCACCTGATAGATGCAGGTGCCCAGATGCTTCAGAGCTTCAACCCTGTGAAGCAGTTTCAACATGTATTTCATTTCTTGATCTTTTTTCTTTTAAATTCCTGAAGTGTTATCATATTGAATTACTAGAACAGAACCATGATCTAAATTAACACAATTTGTGCAATTTGTGTCCCTTCCTGGGAGTATTAGCGATCGATCCGCAGTTGACTGGCTATTAATTGATGCGTTGACCGTAAATTTGTACCGGTTATTTACTCTTTAACCAAAGTTTACGCTGGGCAGTTTCTCTGCAAAAAATTTTTAGCCAAAGTTTTCTATTTACCCTCTTATTGCCCGCATCACTTGCCCCGATGTTAGTTTAGTGTGGGCAACTTAATTTATCCTAAGTTTCAAAATTTGCCTGTGGACCTTGCATAAACGCAGCACCCTTATACTTGTCATCGTTCACTGACACCATTGTTTACAGCTGTCTACATGTCTTCATTCCACAGCCCTTTATATTCATTCAGGTTAGCGAACACATTGCAGATTCAGGTTAGCAAACACATTGTTCTAACACCCGCCCATGTTAGCAAATGTTTCAGGTGTTTCAGGAAACTAAGTTTTAGGAGGAAGCACAGAAGTGGAATACTGACTGCATTTACTTCTTAGCATCACCGTTAACCTGCAAGAAGGTACGTCCTGGCATTATTCAAATACCCATTTTCTGTTTCAGGACTAGTCCGCACAGAGTGATTAAGAAAATTTGAAACTACGGGAACTTCGAAATTTTGCGAGTAATAAGAGAAATTTGCGCTAATTGTAATCTAACTAGTGTGTGTTACATAAAATTTAGTCCAATTTGCGCTATTCGTTTCTATGATCTTGAAAATCATGTTTTCTGGTAGTCTGACGCACACAATTCGTTTTTAAACCCTTAAAACCCTTCAACCCCACTATAATAGCAGAAATTTGCGCTAATTGTAATCTAACTAGTGTGTGTTACATAAAATTTAGTCCAATTTGCGCTATTCAGTTCAATGATCTTGAAAGACATGTTTTCTGGTAGTCCGACGCACACAATTCGTTTTTAACCCTTAAAACCCTTCAATCCCCCTATAACCCTATTTTTTGTATTTAGAATATATACTGTTTCAGTCAATCTCTCTTGTCAAGCCGCGCTAATAACCTTTATGTGGCAAAACTAGTTCATGGGGACTTTTAAGGCAAATTGTGGCAATTAAGCTGGTTTTTGCACCGATTAGTGTTATAGGGTTGTATAATCACTGTATTAAATCATCTTAAGAGAGCTAGGTCATGTTAGGAATCAGGATCATTCGAAACTGAACTAGTTTTGTATTCTAAAATTTTGTGTAATGCTTTGAATGTCTACATAACTTTTAAATATGTTCCTCCAGGGAAATGAATGTGAATATCGGCATAGCGAGAGTGCAAGAATCAATCCAAGACATTGCTGGTACTGGTTGTCAGGGAACTGTTCGAACCCACATTGTGCGTTTAGACATCCGGTAAGTTTACTCTTTCTTTTGAGGTTTTTGGTTGAATTGAGGAAAGAGACATTTCTTGGAAACTCTAATTTGGATTGATTCTTGACCTGTTTTTTAGTCTGAGCTTGTCGGGTATTCTGTTCTTACATTTGCCCTTTTAGGTTCAGGCATTTTAATTCTTATGGTGCAAACAAATTACCAAATCCTCAGAGAAACTTTTGTAATAAACATTTTGTGAAAACTCATTCCAATTGCATTACGACGATCCTTCAAATATTATACTTCTTCTTTTAGCATTTGCATTCCTTATTTTTTTCCAAATTTTAATTTATATTTATATGGGTGGTTACTCAAATTTCTCAAAGCTTCAATACTGACCTATTTGGTCACATCCTAAATGTTTAGAACTTTATCATTGGGTAGAGGCTCGAGTCTCCTAGAGTTGCACTGCGGTACACTTCTCATTGTGTTGATTTGTGAGATGACATATGCAATCCAAGTAATTATGGATTAGTTTCCAGTTTCATAGGAGTGGCATGGCAAGTGTCATTCGCCATGTGGCGCAATTCACTTGTATATATTTTAATTGTTTCAATGATCATTTAGTCTGACATAGAAAAATTCGAATTAATTTTTTGGATTTCACCGAATGTGCTTATGATTTCAGGTTCCTCTATCATGATTGGCAGTTTGAAGGCAAATGTTTTGATATTCTATTATTTTTCTTTGTAAATTGCAGCAGATTCATATTTAATGATTTATTGAGCTATGACTACGAGTCATATGCTTGCAAGGACTGGGTGGAGAACTTTTTAGAAATATATTTCATTGTAAACACAAAATGGGTAAATTGAGTCTCGCTAAAGAAAAATTGATCATATTTAAAATTACTTCAATGCTTATTGAAATGTGTTTCTACTGCATGTGATTCATCACAATACAAAGATTTCAACAATCATGTGAAATAACGTGCACTAAAAATATGCAAATTAGTGAGAGATAAACATAATCCTGCTGCTGCAGAAGCAAACTCTCATGCATATATTCTAAAGTCCATAATAGGCAATACCAGGGAAGGTGTGACTCTCATGCATATATTCTAAAGTCCATAATAGGCAATACCAGGGAAGCCACACACAGTGGGATCCCACCTGATAGATGCAGGAGCCCAAATGCTTCAGAGCTTCATCCCTGTGACGTAGTTTCAACAGGTATTAGCGTTCGATCCGCAGTTGACTGGCTATTAATTGATGCGTTGATTGTAAATTTGTATCGGTTATTTACTCTTTAACCAAAGTTTACGCTGGGCAGTTTCTCTGCAAAAACATTTTAGCCAAAGTTTTCTATTTACCCTCTTATTGCCCGCATCACTTGCCCCGATGTTAGTTTAGTGTGGGCAACTTAATTTATCCTAATTTTCAAAATTCGTGTGTGGACCTTGCATAAACGCAGCACCCTTATACTTGTCATCGTTCATTGACACCATTGTTTACAACTGTTGACATGTCTTCATTCCGCCGCCCTCTATCTTCATTCAGGTTAGCAAACACATTGCAGATTCAGGTTAGCAAACACATTGTTCTAACACCCGCGCATGTTAGCAAATGTTTCAGGTGTTTCAGGAAGCTAAGTTTTAGGAGGAAGCAAAGAGGTGAAATACTGACTGCGTTTACTTCTTAGCATCACCGTTAACCTGCAAGAAGGTACGTCCTGGCATTATTCAAATACCCATTTTCTGTTTCAGGACTAATTCGCACAGAGTGATTAAGGAAATTTGAAACTATGGGAACTTCGAAATTTTGCGAGTAATAGAAGAAATTTGCGCTAATTGTAATCTAACTAGTGTGCACTACATAAAATTTAGTCCAATTTGCGCTATTCAGTTCTATGATCTTGAAAATCATGTTTTCTGGTAGTCCGACGCACACAATTCGTTTTTAAACCCTTAAAACCCTTCAACCCCCCTATAATAGGAGAAATTTGCGCTAATTGTAATCTAACTAGTGTGCGTTACATAAAATTTAGTCCAATTTGCGCTATTCGGTTTAATGATCTTGAAAGACATGTTTTCTGGTAGTCCGACGCACACAATTTGTTTTTAAACCCTTAAAACCCTTCAATCCCCCTATAACCCTATTTTGTTTGTTTAGAATATATACTCTTTCAGTCAATCTCTCTTGTCAAGCCGCGCTAATAACCTTTATGTGGCAAAACTAGTTCATGGGGACTTTGAAGGTAGATTGTGGCAATTAAGCTGGTTTTTGCACCGATTAGTGTTATAGGGTTGTATTATCACTGTATTAAATCATCTTAAGAGAGCCAGGTCATGTTAGGAATCAGGATCATTCGAAACTGAACTAGTTTTGTATTCTAAAATTTTGTGTAATGCTTTGAATGGATACATAACTTTTAAATATGTTCCTCCAGGGAAATGAATGTGAATATCGGCATAGTGAGAGTGAAAGAATCAATCCAAGACATTGCTGGTACTGGTTGTCAGGGAACTGTTTGAACCCACATTGTGCGTTTAGACATCTGGTAAGTTTACTCTTTCTTTTGAGGTTTTTCGTTGAATTGAGGAAAGAGACATTTCTTGGAAACTCTAATTTGGATTGATTCTTGACCTGTTTTTTTAGTCTGAGCTTGTCGAGTATTCTGTTCTTACGTTTTCCCTTTTAGGTTCAGGCATTTTAATTCTTATGGTGCAAAAAAATTACCAAATCCTTAGAGAAACTTTTGTAATAAACATTTTGTGAAAACTCAAACCAATTGCATTACGACGATCCTTCAAATATTATACTTCTTCTTTTAGCATTTACATTCCTTATTTTTTTCCAAATTTTAATTTATATTTATATCGGTGGTTACTCAAATTTCTCAAAGCTTCAATACTGACCTATTTGGTCACATCCTAAATGTTTAGAACTTTATCATTGGGTAGGGGTTCGAGTCTCCTAGAGTTGCACTGCGGTACACTTCTCATTGTGTTGATTTGTGAGATGACATATGCAATCCAAGTAATTATGGATTAATTTCCAGTTTCATAGGAGTGGCATGGCAAGTGTCATTCGACATGTGGCGCACTTCACTTGTATATATTTTAATTGTTTCAATGATCATTTAGTCTGACATAGAAAAATTCGAATTCATTTTTTGGATTTCACCGAATGTGCTTATGATTTCAAGTTCCTCTATCACGACTGGCAGATTGAAGGCAAACCGTTTTGATATTCTATTATTTTGCTTTGTAAATTGCAGCAGATTCATATTTAATGATTTATTGAGCTGTGACTACGAGTCATATGCTTGCAAGGACTGGGTGGAGAACTTTTTCGAAATAAATTTCATTGTAAACACAAAATGGGTAAACTGAGTCTCGCTAAAGAAAAATTGATCATATTTAAAATTACTTCAGTGCTTATTGAAATGTGTTTCTACTGCATGTGATTCATCACAATACAAAGATTTCAACAATCATGTGAAATAACGTGCACCAAAAATATGCAAATTGGTGAGAGATAAACATAATCTTGCTGCTGCAGAAGCAAACTCTCATGCATATATTCTAAAGTCCATAATAGGCAATGCCAGGGAAGCCACACACCGTGGGATCCCACCTGATAGATGCAGGTGCCAAGATGCTTCAGAGCTTCACCCCTGTGAAGCAGTTTCAACAGGTATTTGATTTCTTGATCTTTCTTCTTTTAATTTCCTGAAGTGTTATCATATTGAATTACTAGAACATAACCATGATCTAAATTAACTCAATTTGTACAATTTGTGTACAACATGTGTGCACTTGGGCAATATAACGTTTGTATTGTGTTGTTGTGGCAGACCCCGGCAGGAACTACCGCCACGGCAGTCGATCCCTTGTTTTCTGATGGCATTGAGACTGTTAATGCATTTACAGGCGATAATGGTGCATTATGATGGTGAGAAAGGTGACGAGATTGGCGCCCATCTATTTGAGATCATAGGGGCAGTGGAGTTTCTTATTATGTTGACATATTTCCAAGAAAATATGTAACTGACTAAGACCAGAACCATAAATGAAATATTCTTCCATCATATAAGTCTGTTAAAGCTTAAGTTTGAGTGTTTACAGTTGGCAACGAAGATGATGTAGTTTAGGGTGGAGAATCTTTGCGACCAACTAGAGGGCAATGAGATGGCGTGCAATGTGGGAAATCTTGGAGTTCAAGAGTTTGGTGAACGACGACCATCCAATAATGGTCAATGTGGAGCATAAATCCAATTCTAAATACTTTGTAGAAGACAACATGCATCAAGTAGAGGATCCCCTATAGAACTACATATCATCATGTAGTTCTTAATGGAGATTTTTGGAGAATATATGGGAAAAACCTTCTTAGAATAACAATATGCGTTATGAAGAAATTTTGGTAGGTAATAAAATGAGAAAATTTTGGAAACTAGATGGAAATACTAGGACACTTGATGTAAAAGGTTTAGCTCTTCAAATTAGATGATTTTTAATGTCACTCAATACCTGTTTCTTTTAAAAATTATTACTAACAAATCAAAAGATAGGGAATCAAAGAGAGGGGGAGGGGGTTTAGATAAAAAGCTATATTCTTTTTATATTTAATTATTTATTATTTAGGAGAAGGATATGATGTGGTTAATAACATAGATATTTGGGATTAATGTTGTGATATTTTAATATATAATGGATAAAATATTAACTATAATATGAAATTATATGTGTGGGGAAAGATTTATACAAAAACCAGTTTTCATATAAAAAAATTTGAAAGTTATGATAGAAAGTAGGATGAAATAAAATATAGGAAAAAGGAGGGGTGAGCAAAAGAGAGAATTGGTTAGGTTTAATCTGTTTGGTCATTTCTTTCTTTCTTTTCTTCTTCTTCATCTTTTTTTTAGATGAAAAAAACGATATATTCATTCATATATAGTAATTACATATTCTTCATAGCTAAGTATCCCAAATAGCAGCTCTTTAGAGATAGTATGTCAGTGCATTTTTGCTATCTTGCATTCATACAATTGTATCTCAATAATGAGTTTGAGTAGCAAAAACTGATCTTACAATTGTGGATATCAGATAGTTCAAAATAGTAACAACATGTGTAGCTGATAATAGGCAATAATATAGCATATTTGAAATTTTGTAACTATTAAATCGAAAAGGAAATGACAAAAGGGATCTATGTGATATCAAAAAGGAATTATCAGGATTAGTAAGCTATCCTAGAAATGGCATAATATTGGCCTCGAACCAAGTCTTGCCCATCTTGATCTCTATGTAAAGACCATCGAGATTGTTTATGATGCCTTTTTTGGAGAGACGGTCCGCTTCAATGTTGAAATCCCTGCTAATGTGTTGAATGGTGGAGTGTTGAAGTGTACTCCAGAGTGTCGCGATTTGCAGATGATAGCCTTGCTGCCAACATAGTCTATGATGACCTTTGAGTCACCAAGATGTGGACAGATTGAATATCTAGAAAATGAACAAACCGGAGAAGTCCCCATAATGCCATAGCTTCAGCCTTTGTATTGGAGCCTCTACCCACCCCCTAATGAACATGATATGTCATCTCTCGTGAAAAGTGGAGAATGAATCTGCACCCACATATGCTGCATTGTGATGCACCATTGATGAACCCTGCAGGGTAAATTATCTCAAGGCCAGTGTTGGATTTAGTAGGATTTTTAGTGAATATACCAACTTGTAATTCAATAGAGATTTTGCTTCTAATTCTTTCCAACACCAGAGCATCATTTTCTCAGTAGTCGTTGAATATAATATTGTTCCTCCATCTCCAAATCTCCCAAAAGAAAATAGGAGGTATATAACGCCATGAAATGTGATGTTTACTCCACCATTCAAGACAGTCAGTTATGCAAGTGAACTGCGGGAGGTGGAGTCCATATGTGGCGTCCATATTTTGCCAGAATATAAAAACCTCAGGGCACTTGATGAACATATGCCAATTATCCTCTTGCACATTCCTGCATAGAACACAATATTCAGGTTCAGACTAGTTTCTTTTTTGAAGGTTTTCCCATGTCAAATTTTTGTTCCTCTAAACTAACCAGAGAAATAGAGTGTTTTTTGGTAGGAATGTGGGAGTTCCAGAATTTTGAGAACCAGCTAACCTGTTGATTGTCATCCAAGCAGCAAAGTTTTTGATATGCATCCACCACCATAATGTTGACTTCCTTCATCTTGCCTTGTCATGCAATCGAGTCACTTTCAGAGTCCCTGCGAATGGGTGAAATGTCCACCTAAACTTAAGAAAAAATAGACATCTACCCAATTTTCTCTAAAAATTTCAGACAATATAAATTATTGTGAAAATCTACACTCTCAGATAATTTTAATTTAATTTAACATTCAAATATAATTAATAAATATCAAATAATCTATAAACAAACAAATAAATAAATAGCCTACTAAGTTATTAGTAATATCATCTATTAAAGATAGAAAAGATGAATAGCCTTATTAATTGCAAACCACTGTTTAGAAGATACTTATGAATTCGGAACAATGCGCATCTGCTTGGAAGCCCCTCGTGAAATCCGATTAATAATAATCTATTTTTTTTTATTTTTTATAAAATATATATAAAAGTAATATTACTTTTTTGCAAACAATTACTCTATCTGAGACCGTTTTATATAATAAAAAAAATAATATTTCTTTATTCACAGAATTACATTATCTAATTGATGGTATTATCCGCATCTTGATTGTCCGTTCAAATCTCCGAACTGCTTTCTTATTTGCCCGATGATATTTTTCGACACCCTCAACGATCTTTCTAACTATTGAGTGGGACAGGTACTTTTTTGAATTTCCAACGAGATGAGCGCCACCTGTTAATGCTTTCAATCTGGTTACGACATTGTGACAAGTGGGTCAGAGGCTACAGCCATGTGGACAGCGTCTCCGACGAATCCTGGAAGGTTCCTACCATTCTGTGTATTTAACAAAAGCGTTAATGTCCAATAATTTGGCGTTAACTGCAAGTTAGTGGAGAATATCATAATCACCAGACACGTGACATTTTCGTATAGAGTAGTGCAATTATTTTTTTAAGTAAGAAAAAAACATGATGATATATTATACTTAAATTATAAGTAAATTATATTACTCTATATGAAATTAACCATCTACACATTGATAATGATCTTCTCACATCATTTTGATAAAGAGGATATGGTGTTCTGATAACCATCCGAAGCCTATGATAGAAGAGATCAATATAGTTTAAGAGAAATTTTCAACATAACTTATATATCTAAAGACGTATTATCAAAACATATACAGTCAATGATTGTATGACACATTCTCTTAATGTGCAATAGGAAAAAGATTACAGACATATATAACAAAATTACAAAAAAAAGGGAGAACATGAAGAAAGTCTTTTAAGTCGGATATGGAAAGTCCCCCATATCAAAAATGTTCTACTCCTAAGTGATCTCAAGGTACTATTTGCCAATCGTTCCTAGTAACCTGTCTTTGATAATCTGTCCGCTTCTTTGTTCAGGTTCCTTCCAATATGCTGGATTGTGGAGCAACCGTGTAATTGCCATAGAAATTCGATCTTTTCCAGCCATCCCTGAAGCATCAGGTTGTTGATGGATGCCCTCCCCATGACTTGATCAATGATAATCTTCGAGTCTCCATATATGTGCAAAATGGGGTTCCCAAGGAAGCTGTTGAACCATAGGAGCACCCAGAGTGCTAATGCTTCAGCTTTGGTATTGGTACCACTACCACTATTCCAGTAGACCCTGTATGACAAATCAACGGTCATAGCAATCCAAAATTCACATGCACAAGTGTTTCATTGGGCAGCCCCGTCAAAAAACCCCATAGGGTATATGAATTATACATTATTATGCATTTGTGAATTGATATTAGTGCATGATGGTTGTGTAGAAAAAATTGAAAGATTGGTGAAGATTCTTTCAATGACCAAAGAGAAATATTCCTTAGAGTTCTAGAATATACTTTTGTTCGTCCAATTCCAAATTGCCCAGAAGAGAGAAAGAGGAATGGCTCTCAAGGCAACTTTTTGAGTACTCCACCATTTTAATGAGTCCCTGATGTAGGGATGCTGAATGTATGGGAAACCAAGGAGGGAAGCAATATTTTCCCATACCTGAATAGTAAATTGGCAATGCAGAAAGATGTGATTACTATTTTCAGTCTCATTTTTGCATATGGAGGATATTCTAGGGCCATGCCAATTTCTTTCCTGTAAATTCTCCCATACAAGATTTATGTTATGATATACAAGCCATGTGAAAAGTATAACTTTTATAGAAGCTTTAGTTTTCCAGAAGGTGTATAGAGCTTGATGATCCCCCTATCTGGCAACCATATTTGATAGAGTGTAATATGTGTCCGCAGCTATAATGTTATCAGTTGCTTTTCTACCCGACCATACAATTTTGTCTTGAGTTCCTATGTGGTAAATGCTGAGATGCTTCATTATAGAAATAGTGTGATTCCATTCCCGTTCCTTTTGGCTAGTGAACCCCAAATCTTGGGCTTTTTTCCATATAGGAAGTAGACCATGCCACCCATTTATAACTTGGCCCCAGAAAAAATGCCTCGCCCATTTAGGTGATGGATAATACTCTCAGATATGGTGAAATCCATTCCGGCACCCAAGATTGGGTCTATGCCAATAAGAATACGATTTCCTGAATGAAATTTCCATGCAAGTTGGTGGATAAAAAAAAAATTGACTTTCAGGAAAGTTAGCCAGATGGTCGATCCTTGTTTGATACCAATGGTGCCATTTCTATACCAAACGCTAAAATCTTTATCCTTTAGATACTTGTGTTGGATGATCTTGCTCCATGTGCCAGCTCCAAATAAACCCTTCTAGAGGGATTTTATGAGCAATGTCCCACCGAAACGATGAAGGTCCATGATTCCCCAGCCACCCATACCCTTTGGGAGAGTGATGTTTGATAATTTGGTCAAGTGATATTTTTTCCCATTGTGGATTCCCCCCAAATGAAGTTTTCCATGAAACGGTTTAGGTTGTTAATGATGGAGACAAGGATATGGAAGAGATGAGCCTAATAGACCCCGAATTGTGATAGAACAACTTGTGTGAGGATAACCCATCCCCCTAAAGACAAGCATCTAAACTCCCACCAAGAGATCCTTTTGTAGAACCGATCAACAAGCCATTTCCAATCAACAATTCTGTAGCAAGTGGGTTTAAGAAGATAACCAAGATATTTCAAACCATTTTGTATGAGCCTTGCCTCAATACCAAATAAATCTGTGATATATGCAATAGTCTCTAAGTCAAATTGTCCATGATATAAAACAGATTTATTAATATTCATGTGCAGCCCATAAGCATTTGAAAATTTATTGAAAATGTGAAAAAGATATAACCAAGAAAAATGACAGAGCATACCCATTATAAGGATGCCATCAACAAAAATATTATGTGAAATGATGATTTTATTTCCCAACTTTAGTGGCTGAAATTGACCCTCCAAGACCACTTTTTTAATATGCAAACTTAGACAGTCCATGACAAGAATGAATAATAGAGGGGATAGTGAACATCCCTGTCAGAGACCCCTGCCAGCCCGGAAGAACCTTGTAGGGTACCCATTGATAATGACATCATAGTTTACATTATCCACACAGGCCATGATCCAGTTAACACATCTAGGCTGTAAACCAATCTTGATAAGGACGAGTCGGAGAAAACCCCAGTCCAGGTAGTCATATGCTTTTTGAAGATCAATCTGTAGTATAGAAACTTCAAGATGTTTGGTGTGAATCAAGTGCATACTTTCCTGTGCATTTTCCACAGCATCATGGATGAGTCTGTTCGGAAGAAATCCATGTTGTTCAGGGGTGATGAAGCATGAGAGAGTTCTGCTCATACGCCCAACAATAGTCTTTGATATGATTTTATAAATGATGTTGCACAGAGAAATAGACCTGAAGTCAGTGAAACCCTTTGCAGAGTTGTTTTTAGGAATGAGGACGATATATGTGGAAGTTATCTTATGATCGATGAAGCCCGTGGTCCTGGATTCCTCAATCATGCCCAGAAGGTCAACTTTGAGAGTTTCAAAAAAGTGTGTGAAAGGTTCAGTTGTCCATCCATCAGGACCAAGACTTTTATCACTCTGAAATGACTTAAGAACACCCAAAAGTTCTTCTTCATAGACTTCCATAAAAAAATCATCATTTTTCTCATAACCTTACATCACTGGGTATGGATCAGTACCCAAAACCATGTCTTCAGCAAAAATATTTTCATTGTTTCCATAAGCCATTTGGAAAAATTGTACAGCAGCATCGTTGATCCCCTCTTAAGTCTGGTGTATGTGTCCATCAGAGTCCGTAATCTCCCATATGGTATTTATATTACGGCGATGGTTAGCATATCTGTGAAAGAATTTTGTATTGCGGTCACCTTCCTTCAACCATAACGCCCTGCTCTTTAATCGCCATGTAGATTCTTCCATAGTAAGGATCTGCTTCTTCCTGAGTTCCAGTGATTGAATATTGGAGCGGATGTGAGAAGGAAGATAATGAGTAGACATGGAGGAATGGAAAGAGTCCAAATTATTTTGGATATCAACAAGCTCCTTTCTGTTGTCCCTGATTTTTTTTTTTCTATTAGTGTTTGACAGTCCCCTTGAGGGATTCAATTTTCTCAAGAATGTTGACCATAGGAGAGGTCCCAACTGAGCAAAGTTTGTCCCATGCAGGGAAAATTTTAAGAACCCCGCCTAAATTTACAAATATAATAAATGGGCGAATCTCCATGGTATATAGGAAAA
>APFE031183148.1:9946-45236 GCA_000404065.3 Pinus taeda
ATGCTCTCGCATTTTTATTTTTCCTGTGATTTAGAATTTGTATGCAGGTAATTTTTGTACGGGGTTAAAACCTACAATATGTTCAATGAAATATTATGTGTCCAAAAGAAGGGGGGCTTCCACAGGGGCATTGAGACATTTGTGTTCTTTATTTTTTTTCACATATATCAAATCTTCTAGAAATTTTATTTTTATATTTTCACAAGTGTTTTTCGCAGGTTGTGTGCTTCTCTTAATTGGTTTTCTTGCACATAGATTTTTATTTACTAAGATATATAGTGTTGCATTGCAGTTATATATAATTGCGAGTTCATTATCTAAGTAATGAACAAAATGTGCACCTTATTTTTGTTTTCTAATTTTCTTTGTTTCCTCTAGTAATGCATATCAGCTTACAAAAAATTGCAAATTTAGCTATAGTATAAGGAAACTGTGGTTCCTCTAATGCTAAGTGCTATAGCAATAATGTCGGGTAATTTTTTGGCTCTTTTTCATCAGTGATGCATGGTCACATGCATGCGTTGTTTCTGTAGCCACTTGTTTTTCATTTTAAAGCTAATAGTTTATTGTTTACCATAGCACATGTTAATAGTTTCCAATGTTTGGTCTGTGATAATGATTATTTGATGGATGGTGAATGATATATGTACTATTTGAAATTAGTGACCCCTTTTTTGAAGCACATTGTCATTGTTGTGAATGATAAATATATTAGTTGTTTTGAACTATGAGCTCTTATGATAAAAATTTCATTGACCTATGTAATCAGTCTTACTTGGAAATTATGACAGATTTTAGTTTCTCTCTACCATAGTGTTTTTTGTAACAATATCACCTTAGGTATTTTATGTATTTATTATTTAACATATACAATTTAGTGCTCTAGATAAAGAGATTGAGAAATTTGTAAAATAATCTCTCAATCATGGGTAACTTGATTTCTTATTTTCTATCTCTCGTGTAACCTTGGAGTCTGTGCTTTCACTGTACCAATATGGAACTCATTATGATTAATAAAAATATCACTAAACTTGTATATTTGGACACACCTACTTCTAAAATGTTGACAGTTTTTTAATCATTGAATCAAGTGCTTTTATCTTTATATTCATTAAGCATAGTATAAATATGTTCAATGTTAATTCAATTTCATTTAGCCCTTAATTGGAGGTAGAAATTGTTATTTGCATCAATGCACCAATCAAAAACATATGTCATATGAGCATGTTAAAACAGAGTTACGAAGTATAATAGAAAGTCTACAATTTCTCTCTAGCCACTTGTTTTTATTGTACGAATATTATCAATGAACTGAGTTCAATGAAAATCCAAAACACGTGCCACAAACTTCAAACGATGGAATGACTGAGAGAGGAAAAAAGCATAAATTTATGGATAAAGAGGTGTGTGTTTTTTAAACATTTATTACCTATTATTTAATATTGTTGGAAATTTTTATGAAATAATCTTTGAGTACACTCATATGCCATTTGATATAACAGTATTATGCATCCACATAATCATGATACAATTAATAATGCACTCATTTATGAAACTAAACTAGTATGCATGTATTGCACATTTAAACTTTTTAATGTTGATATGATAAGTAATATCACAATGCATAGTTTTCTGTATAATTTTGTGATTTTCAATCTTAGTATTTGTTCTATCATGTGTCTTTGCAAAAAATTCATTATGTTTCCTTTCTTTCGGGCTTTGTATTATATTGTTCTTTTGCTTGCAGAGTGGTATAAGTTGCTACATTGGGTCACTGAATCCAGAAACGAGAAAAACAACAATGATGTAAAAATCATTTCTAGGTAAACCAGGAAGCCATAAATGGCATGTTTTTCTCTTGTGCTTTTTGAACTCTTTTGCTTTACATTGATACTAAGGCCTTTTTTTCAAAAGATGAATTATGATATATTTATTTTTGTACTAGGTCTCTACAAGGTCTCCCTTTGTGCTTCAACTCAATATTGATATCTAGTGAATTCTAATTATTGTTATTGTGATACAACAATAAAAAAAGAAAACATGCTTTCATGTACAAGGGAAAAAATGCTCTTTGTCACATATTAAGCAATCTATACATGGTTATGTTTGATTTGTGCTTATATTGTCTCAGTTGTCAACCTTGCAGGAAATTTCATGGTTCTCGAATACTAGAACCACCATGTGTCCTAGATACTCTTCTATTTCCCTCATTGTTAGCATAGCTAAATTTGCAAGTTTGTCTTGTTTTCCATATCTCTCTTTGTATTTTCTCATCCAATTTAACTAGAGGTATAGAAATGGTATTTCGTGAATGAGCTATGAATAAAAAAAAACATTGGTTAACATTAAGTCAATCTAAGGATCCTTCGGCATACAAAACATCTTTATGCAATCATAATCAAAGTGATTATCAATAGATTTTTGTTAACAAAGGACACAATGTATATCTTCCAATCATTGAGCAATATTCCATTTTCCTACTCCTCTTTCAGGATTTTGATTGAAATAAAGACAAATGTTATCAGTGTATTTTCTTTCATGTACTTTTTCAATGTTCATAGATTTCCTCTTGTTGATTTGCAGTTATGCATTGTGCGGGATAATCAGAAATATGTGCCACTGGAGAGAAAACCAGTGAAAAACATGATAGCTATGATATATGTGATGATGTTAGGTATACTCTCCTTTGTTCGGAGATTCAGAATCCTAAAAGTTTGTTATTCATTTGTACCTGCTATTTTGATATGGTTCTTATTCATTGATTTCATTGCAATATCACTACACATGATACAAGTGTTTTCAAAGCATTTTGTAGCAAAAATATCTTTGATTACTTCGGGAAAAAAATCAAAACAACTTTGTATTTTAGTTGGAGGAATAGTTCTATGTATAACAAGTCAATAATATTCGTTCAGCTACCTGAATAATTTACTTCGTGGTTATCAAACACAATTTACATTAGTAACTTTAACTATAACACATGTAAACAATTATTTAGAAATTACCGAATCTAGCCTTGTTCGCTAGTTTCAAGTAACTAGAAACCAAAAATTTATTTAGACATTTACTAATCGAATCTTTATTGCTAATATTAAGTAAATATCACACAAGAGCTAAAGGTAGAATTGCATATGTCAATTATTTTTCATTCTCAATTGTAGCTAAAATATGAGCATAAATTAGTTGAACACAAGAGCAATAAAAAGTATTTGTGTTACTGCTAATGTTCTTTGTGATAAAAAAAAATAAATAAAAAATAAAAAAAATCACTCATTCTATGATCCATGTTCTGTAAATTTTTTATACGAAAGATATAATTTAAAAATCCAGGCAATAATTAGCATTCATGTTATCAAGTTTACAAGGACCCTTTTTCTTTTGTGCATCACAAAAAAAGCAAAAAGTGTTAAACAAATTAACCTTTGGACTACACAACCTTTCGACTATGTGACTAGAAAGTCGGGATGACTAGGAATTTTATTATAAATAATTTGAGCAACCTTCGGACCCCAACATTACCCGACCTTCGAACTAACTAGCTTGATGAAACCACTCGATTATGGTATATTCGGGGTCAAGATACAATAAGTGAATCACAAAATAAATAAAACTCCCAACTCTCTGACCTCCTGAATATATGATTGACATAGTAAAGAGAAAAACTAACTATGGTATAATCGGAATCGAGATATAACAAATTAATCATAAAATAAAAAATCCTCAACCGGTTGACCACCCGACCTCCGATCTGTCTAATCATGCAGATAAAATATTATTTTTATTGATTTGTGTGCATTGCGCTTTTTAATAAAGATTTACAAACTTTCTCGTTTCATGTTCAATTGATAATTCATTAAATCAATAACAAATTTTTAAATGTTTTTTTGATTCCCAAAAACAAAAACAATTGGTTTATTTATAGGGAGTTAATGCACACGTTCGTTTGTGATTTTTTCATTTTTCTAAACAGGATTTTAAGATTTTAGCTTATTGTCTCTGTATGCCCTTTTCCGGAGAAAATTTGAATTAAGTAAATTGAGTACCAGTTTTAGAAACCTCTCTGTAAGCATAATCTCATTTTTTTTAGAGATTCTTCGATGCAATTTCAAATTAACAAAACTTATGTATGTTTTTTTCCCCTGGGAAAAAGTCGTAATTTTCATTAAGATTAAGAAAATTACATTTTGCATATGCCGAAGCATATTCATATGCAGGCAGTTGCCTGTCGAGTTCATAATAACTGATGAAAGTATAAAATCAGATATCTCCACGCAGGGAGCATTTCATAATAATTATCTGTGTTCAAAATTGTGACTGGCTCTTCGCAGAGAGCACTATATACTGCTGAGTATAAACAAAAAGATGTATTGTTCTGCTGTCTAAACAGTTCTATCAACATACTAAAAAACAAAACTGTTAATGAATGGGCTTAAAAGCCCATCATTCCAACTGATCATCAAAAGGGTGATGATAATACTGGTAAAAGGTGCCGTCAACTTCCTCTCGAATCCACCAATCTTCTCCTACTCTGTGCGCTGCCTCTTTGGAGAGCTGATCTACAGTGGTGTTTTGCTCCCTGTAGATGTGATGACAGACAAAAGATTCAAAAGTAGTTGTCAATCTCTTTGCCTCATCAAGAATATTTCTCAAAGAAAAAGCATGACAAAACTTATGTATGTTGTCTTCACATTTACAAGTTATAAAATACCAAAAAAAAGGAAACTCTTTAGTGTCAAATTTAAAATTTTAAAGTCTTTTATGTGCATTTTTTTCTTTTAACTCGTGTTCAAAGAAAAAGTGAATTGAGGCAACGCAATACCAATTTTAACAAATTTTGTGTAAGCATAATGTTATTTTTTTTTGCAAATTTTTGAATTCAATTCCAAATTGAGTTATCAAAACTTATATATGCTTTGTTGATGTTTACAGCTCTTAAAATTCCAAAAAAAGCAAAACCTCCAATTGCAAATTTAAGATTTTAGGGTGTTTGGTTGCATGTTCGTTTCTTAATTCCTGTTGCAAAGAACCACTAAATTAAGGAAATACAACACCAGTTTCAAAAAAATTGTGTAAGCATAACGTTATTTCTTTTAGACATTCTTGAATTGAATTTCAAATTTTAAATAAGCAAAATGTATATATCCTCGGTTACTATTTACACATTATACAATGGGAAAAAAGGGAAAATCTACACCAGCAAAGCAACAAATAGAGAAGATTAAAGAAAAGATTAAGAGCATGAATGTTGGACTAGCACAACAAATGAACTTTGGTGCATTACTCATGCCAGATTCAACCTACAAGATGCAAAAAACAGGTACGATGACCTGGCATGAGATATTCGAATTCTTTGAGCAAAGAGAATGGTTAAAAATTCCAAGAGCTACTTAAACAAAGAGCAAATTGTTTGAAACAATCAAAGCAACAGAGTTACATAAAGTAGCAACTAGGGCCAGAATTTTTCCCTATTATGACATGATTTCATGGATTCTCTCTCGCGCTGATATTAAAACTCGAACAATATCTGACCATCAAGAAGTTGTGATAGCCTCTTGGAAATCTAAAGCGTTATCATCCATATATAAGTTCAGTGCCCCACAAATCTCACTCAATTTTGATTTCCATCATAAATTTTGAAGTATTGTCTTGAAGGAATGCCATAAGAATTATGATATAGTAATTGAAGAATGATTGAGAGAAGAAGCAAAAGGTTTCAAGCTCAAAGGAGAAAAGCATTGTCCAATAGCTATTTTTAAGAATCATGTTAAGTTTCTTATTAAAACGCTAAGGAGATTATATGGAGAATAAGATCGTGAGCATTGTAAAATTAATTGGATCACAATAATCCATAGCATTTTGAATGAGGGGAAATGCCTAAATTGGGTTGAGTTGTTGTCACAGATTATTACAAATTCAATGAAGTTGTTAGTGTCATTTCCCCCTGAGTTCAATTATATTTTTTGTATGTCTGCCTATTTGTTAGATGTTGCTATTGTCTCGGTCCCATTTCCCCTCATGAAATGGAATTACCCATCTCACCAACAACTACCGATTCAAAATTATGCTCCTATTCTATGGGTGTCTAATTTTAAATACCATTTTTATAATATTTGCCACTATGTTTTGATTCCTTTGCATCAAGTGTTGTTTGGAACACCTCCCAAAATAAGTCATAATCTAAAAGAAGGCCTAGAATCAATAGGTCAACAGTTTGTTGAAGAATTATTTTCTTACATCAAAGTTTTTGACAACGAAGTTGGTCCCCATTTTCTTCCCTAATATATTCCAGAAAGACTTTCTTTGAGAGAAATGGCTAATCAAGTTGTTGTATATGGACAAGCCAAAAAATTGAGTAAGCTGCAAAAGAAACTCTGGCCTAATTTCCCAATAAAGTTAGGTGACAAAGGGCAAAAAATCATAGAATCCAAAGGGTTTGAGGAAATTTGGATATTTACTTTGCCCCATTGTGGCTATGATCCCCAATATAGAATTCGGTTATATTAAAAATTGTGTTCATCGAGAACCACCTTTCGATAAGGTTTTTATATGCATTGATGATTTAGCAAGTTGTCCAAAGAGATAAAGTCCTACATAGTGAATAAAGATGACAATTACAAGAATTTAAAGAGGAACTGTACGCAAATTTTCTAAAGGAAAATACTCTACACATCAACATTTCATTCGAAGAGTCAAAGTCTATTGAATTTTTGCAATTTAATTTCAATGAACTCACTTTAGTGGCTCATATTGCTTCTAAAAAGGGAAAAGCAGTAGAAATTGAAAAATTAGAAGGTTTTGTTGTCACAGGTGAAGAAGTTGAATCCACACCAATACACAATCTGAAAGAAGAATAAGAAACACCAGGAAGAACAAAGACTCCAAAAAAAAACTGAACAAGAAATTATTTTCATTAATTTTCTTGAGAAAACAGAGCAAGAGAAACCAGAAAGTGCAGAAGTCAAAGAAATGGAAGTATATAAGGACAAGGAAAAACAAGTGTCTACTGAAACTAGTGCCAGGGAAAATGAGCAAAAAATGGAATTATAAAATAGAGTGAATACTATATCTACTGTATCTCCTCAAGCATCAGTAACGTAGGTTTCTACTAAGATTCCTTGGAAATCATTCTTGTTTAAATTGCTTTCTGAATTAAAGTCGATTGCATATACTATTCCATCTTTGACAAATTATTATTTTAATAGTCAAACAAAATCATTTGTCCAAAGAACAAAGAAAAGAAAACATGATACTCTGGAAACCGTATTTGAATTCAATTAGCAAGCTTATGGAGAGATAAAAGAAAAAGCTCAGGGATCTTCCCAAGATTTAGGAGCTTCTTTCAATTACAATTAGTATCATCTGAATGATCTTGCTACTTCATATGATGACAGTTTATAGAAAGTTGAAGTTTGAGAGGAAAAAATGAATTGTTCAGTGAAGAAAATTGGCAGTGGCATTCTACTAATTTAATTAAAGGATTTACTGTAGAAAAAGAAAACCTATAGAACAATTTTTCAGCAATTGAGTATTACATGAAGATCAAACCCGTATCTGAAAAAAAAAAAAAAAACAAAACAAAACAAAACAAAACAAAAACAAAACAAAAAAAACAAACAAAAAAAAAAAACAAAAAAAACCAAAAAAAAAAACAACAAAAAAACAAAAAACCGTCATTATTGTCACAGCTTTGCAACAAGAAATCGAATCTATTAAATATCAAGTGAATGGGAATCAACAAGAAACATATAGTCTGAATATTTTCAAAGATCAAACTTTACAAATTTGTCTAATTTTAAGGAAGAATTAAACAAAGTTCTATAAAAAAATGGATAAAATCTCAATGGTTTATCAAGAAATTAAATATTTAAGTGAAATAATTGATTTGTTGGTAGAAGACAAATCAATTAAAATGAAGTTTCTCTCTATACTTGACTGGGAAAACAAATTCCAATCTACTGAAATTCCAAGAGTTTCTAAGAGAAACAAAATATTGATGCTTGCTTCGCTAAGTTGCAGGGAGAGAGGGCAAAAAGAAATCAGAACATGCATACAAACCGCATATGAGCGGTGTTTATCAAATTGAGAAAAAAATAACAGACTTTATAGAAGAATTATACCTATCAGTTAGCAAGTCATTAAAGCAAGTAGTTCCGGAAGAATTAAAACTTCCCACATAAGATTTTGTTGTCAAGGACCACGAAGAAATAAAAAACATTACAGTTTGGACACAACAAAGTTTTCAATAATTTCTACAATTGTCTTTTGAGCAAATTCAGCTTATTGCCAAGTTTGAGGTCAAATATCAAAGAAAGAAGAAAGAGGCACAAGGATTAATTGCCAACTGTCAGATCAACATCAATCAATTTCCTCCCATTTATTTCTTTGCACTATACAAGTTATATTGACAATGGGAAACTTATGTCAAAGTACATGCACCTAACCTGCTACTTAGTATCAATTACGAAGACTCTGAAGATAAGGAGAAGATCCCTACTTGCATGCCAAATTTCAATTGAACATACAACATTTTATAATTCAATCTTTAATTTCAAAAAACAAAAGCAAAAACAAAAACAAAAAAAATTTGTTGATTTTCATGTTCCAAGACCTATTTTATTTTATTGTATTTTAGTATTTATAGACCTTTATGCATTGGTGCAAAAGGTCTAGAATCAATGAAGACTGCAAACTTGAATGTTTTTAATCAATTTTGAAATGCCATCTTTTTTCAATACCATTTTTAGTGCTCGTGTAATGAATTGTGGCATTTATATCAGTGCATGATTTTAATTACTTAATAAATGCTTCTGGTTTTATTCTATGACTTGTGTTATTTGATTCCCAATGAGTGTTTGATAACTCTGTTTAAGATTCCTTGTGAAATTTTTGCAATTTACATCTTTCTATAATCAAAAAAAAAAAAAAAAAAATTGTAGACTCGCTTATTCCTAGTTTATCATTCCAGTACAGTACTCAAATATAGGCAGAGTTGTTCTCATCTATGACAGAGAAATTGTCATTAATTTACTTTAAATTATGCATGTGTAAATACTATAAAATTTGGTTGGATAGTATCAAAATCCAACAATAATTTTGAAGCTTTTATTTAAATGTTCAACCAAAAGTTATATGTTCATTCTTGTGAATTAATTCCAATTAGGAATTAAAGTTTCATGATATTATGTGTATTGTTATGCTCATTTAAACTCTTTAATTGTTGGTATTTAGATTGATTAAATCATTTGTTAAATAAGCATTGTAGTTGATATTGGTACTTACATAATGTACAGGACTTTGGAGCAAGTGTTTGACTAACAAAATCTCAATAAAATATCTTTTTTTTTGTATTGCAGATATATATGTTAACATCAAATAGTTCACAAATTCATTGTATTGCAAAACCTTTTTCCTCTCTATGTCAATATGCATATGGTAGTAATGAATTTATAGTATAAGCCTGTGAATCATTGATGCATTGCTCTTGTTCAATGTTTCTAGTATCCAAGTGTTGTTTTAAGCAATTAGTAGCAGTGTTCTCATTGCAAATGAAACAATTATAAAAAAATTGTACAACTATTTTTTTTCATATTAGACATAGTGCAAGGGTGCTAATATACTCAAACAAACAGTGATCACAGTCATTGATATTTTTTTCATAGATATACAAACCTTGTTCAAGTAAGACTTGCTCAATTGACAATATGTCAAAGTGTACAAGTGAGAATTGGTATGCACATTTGCATGGGTCAGTGGCTTTAGTTATTGAATCTAGGATATCTATTGTTCTATGTAACAGAAGTGGCGCAAATTTTCCACATACAGAATTTTGGTTATCTTGCTAAATGTTATATTCATGGTCATCAATGGTTGGATTGAACAGTAGATCTCAGTTCAATTTTAGTTTTAGATAGATAGTGGAACCTCATTACAGGTGCTATGTAGCCATACCAAACAAAACAAAGAATGTAAAGTTGATCGAGCACACATTGACTTGTTCCAAGAGGATTTTTGCTACCAATCAACAATTTGTTATTTAAATTGAATGCAAGCATATTAATTGTTGCAATCATAATTGTGTCTTGATCTCTGTTCACATACACAATGCTTATAATATAGCAGACTCATATATTTCTTGTTAAAATGTTTATCACTGTATATAACAAATTAAACATACTATTATTTTGAGCATTGTTGTACAAGTTTCCTCAACAAGATACATTCCACTAGTTTTCGTTGCACTGTTGTTTCTTGTTATGTATCTATGTCAATATGTCCATGAAAACCAATATGCCTATAAGATGAAGCACAACATGACAGTGGATTCCATGTTGAACTTTGGTTGCACACTCGGTAGGACCAAAGTCCCAGCAGAAGAGTTATTATACACAAAGATAGCACAAGCAATTGGAAAAATACTTTCACATTTTGTCAAAAACTTCTCTGTCAATTCCTATGTTCTTGTAATCATTTGTGTCAAGTATTTATCTTTGAAGACAACTACAACTAGAGAAGCCAAAGTTATCAGATTATTGTTCTAAAAAAGTAGGCCTTTTCAAATCATATGTTATTTCTTCAGCTCAATCAGTGTTCATAAAAATTGGTCTTCTAGTTGTTGAATACAAAGACAACAAAAAACAATGTGCATTGTTTGTCCACTAGGCATTTGTTGTATATTTAGCAATTTGTTTCCAAGTTTGCGAATAGCTTCAATTTTGTTGTCTTGATAAGACATACAATTTTTTGCCGATTTTTTTTAAATGCAATTGTTATGGAGCACTCCATTATAGTCATTTAAGACCTAAAATATGTTGTCGCATGATAGAGGTCTAAAATAGATTGAGCATCTATGTTTCCTTGCTATACTAGTTCTTGTATTCAATTGTCTCAGGGGTCTTGCTCTGAATACAATTGTAACTAGATATAATGTAAACACAAATACACAGAATATAGGCTTTGAGAATCAGAACCTGAAATTCTAAAAAAACTTTATAGTGTCATATACCATATAGTGTTATGATATCAATAACTGAGATGAGAGTCAAGAAAAGAATTGCCAGTGTGCACACAGTAAACTCTTTTCACAGTCTATTGGACAAAGGAAAATCTAGTTTTCTATATTTCTTTGTTTTTTAATTATTTGATATGAAACTTATAATCTAAATATTCACCAAATAATTTGTATTCTTGTTGTCATGTTTACAATAAGATTTTCTTTCCCTTTGTGTGTCACAAAATAAATAATAACAAAAGCCTTCCCTTAAGACGCAAGTCGCATTCAAGAAAGTTTTGTAAAAAAATACAAGCTCACGAGTACCCGACCTTCCAACCACATGACCAAGAACTCAAACTGACCATAATTATTTTTATAAATAGTCGGGACGGCCTACCGACCTCAGCATTGTCAGACTCCTGGCCAACCTACCAACCTCGATATTGTCGGACTATCAAACTACCAGACCTAATGAGTTCACTCTACTATGGTCTACTCCAAGTCATGATAGAATAAAAAAATCATAAAACAAAAAAAAAAAATGTCTGACTGTGTGGCCTCCCGACTATACGTTGAACCCGCAAATAAAAACAAAACAAAAAATTATAATCACAACATTGATCTTATACTTTTTGTGCTTTCAGAGTTAGTGACAGAAACTCTAGTCTCCTTTATTTGTCTATTCTACAATTTTTTTCTTTTGTTCGTCACAAAATACATAAAAACAAAAGCCTTAAACAATTTTTTGTAAAGTTTAAGTCAGAAGTCAGGTTCAAAAACATTTTGTAAAAAAGAAATACGATCTTCCAACTACTCAACCCTCTGACCACCCGACTACCAACACAGAGTAACTACGATTTTTTTATAAATAATCAGCCTGACCTCCGATTTCAACATTGTCGATCACTGTGAAACTACCCAACCTCTCGACTGCAGCAATGCCCGACTGTGAAACTACCAAACTAATGAAACCACCTAGCTATTAAGTGACTCAACCTTCCATCCACCCAAATTAGAACACCGAATGACTATGATTTTTATAAATAATCCAATCGAACTCCCGACCTCAGTATTGCCCGACTTTCAAACTACCCAACCTCCAGACCTTAGCATTCCCGAATATCAAACTTACAAACTTTCCAACCTTATTATTTTCTGACCTAATGAAACTACCTGACTATGGTATAGTCTATTCACAATAGAATAATTGCAATTAAAAAAACACCTCATTGTTCGACCTTCCGACTGTACAATCAACCCAATATTAAGTCAGACATTGAATCTAGATATTTTTTGACAAAAATGTAACCTCCCGACTACCTGACCTTCATACCACACGACTACCAACTCGAAGTGACTACAAGCGAATACAGCCTAACCTCCCAAGTTTGAAGTAAACAACTTTCGGCACTACTTTTATTATGCTATTATGCAACTATTACTTCGCCCTATCAGCTTCTCGTTACCCACTACATCACTTGAACCTTGTAGATAATCCATGTGCGATGTCCAATCATACCACAGTAGAATCATGCTACCCTAATCACAAGTTTTCCTGTCCATGGTCCTAACTGCAACGGGATAAGCCTTATCCAATTCTCTCTATAGATTCATCATTTTTCCCCTTTGCTCGACATTGAACATCCTTTCTTATTTTTCAAGAATGGTTGTGTCATGGCCCTTTGGCTTTGCACCACGCATAGTCTTTAGTTGACATTTATGCATTATCCTCAGAGACCAAGTATGTTGTTACATGAGCTACCTCCAGTTAATCCTCTCGATTGCGGGATGCTCTCGGGAATCCATTTCACATGTAGATCTAAATGAGCACCTCGCCACTTTGTCAAAGTCACACTAAGACATTCCACGACGTTATCCCTTTTGAGCTTGGGGGATAGTTAAATTAAGGAATTGTTATCCTATGGAATTTATTTGCCTTCGGGTATATAATTCATCGCATGGTGGCACACGTGCTCCTGCAGTTCATATTTGACAGAAGCTTCAAACCACCTTACATCGAGCTTCCACCTCACTTGTCACACACCAACTCTTCTAGAATGCTCATAACTCTCTCAATAGCTTCTCAACACTGCTCCCTGTGGCAGGAATGGAAGCTCATGCACAATAAAGGCTAAATCTTGTAGAAGCACTACAACAAGACATAATCGGCATGTGTACAATTGTTTGATGTTTCACATAATGTTTGCTTGTCATAACAATATTTTGCAAACAAATATCTTAATGTACACATTCACTGTCTCTGTCAAATAGAAAGTTTCTAGTATAGATTTGTACATTAATACAAAGGCTCTCAAAACCCAATTGTTCTAACTGATCTTGTTTTACAATTTGAATAGATCATTGAGATCCTTAATTTCATTTATTGAATTTTTATGATATCATTAAGCATTTAGGAGAAATTGTTAATGGGACTCTTCTTCAGCCTGAACTTCAAACACTTTGCAATTACTATTGTTTACTATATTAACTTATTTACTTTTTCATGAAACCATAGCACACATGTGCCTATGCATTATCATAACCACAATCAATATACAAATTGTGAAAATATTGGTTCACGGTTCCATCACAGATATATTCAAAACAACACATATTTCACTTGTTATTTATCCATATCTATTACAACGACAATGCAACATAACTCATTAATTGAAAATTGTAATCATACAATATTTATATTTTTTGCTTGTAGTAAAACTGAATCTAGCACTCTATCTGCGTCATCTCTTTCAAATGCCTCTCTTTTGGAGCAAGTTTCTTGTCCCTCCCTTACTACTGCATCCTTGTTCTTGCAATCAGTCCATAAATTATGTTCCCTTTTGCTCCTTGTATTATTTCAAAAAAGCATGGACCTGAATATTTTCTTAATGTAATTTAATTTCATGAACCATCCCTTTTACTTCATGGAGCACTAAGCCTTTAATTCTTATCGTCAAGTTTAGGTTTATTCTTGGCACAATAAATTGTATCATCCCTAACGGGAATTCTTTATTCCTAGCTCTACATCCATGTCCTCATACTCATACACCGCTTTGTTCTGTTATTCCAAATATTACAACATATGTACGTTCTTTTTACAATGCAGCGCATGAACCTTTGGTAAGACTATGACACAGACAATAAAACTTATGAAAACTAATATGCAAAGTGAAGCAAATGTCAAATTGCTCTAGTTGTTTACTTATTTTTTTTAGCAAATAATTTATCTATCAAACTAATAACTATAAATATCAGTACACAATTAAACCAAAAAAACAACACAAATGTCATTTTGCAAAAATATAGCTAAAAGTAATTCTTGCGAAAAAAAAATTGTTTTCTCATTCCACGTAAATAAATACCAATAAAAATAGAATCAGCTCACAAAAAAAATGATATTATCAAAACGCCATGTTTCTTCTTCAATTAAGAACAATTTATAAAAATACACTTGGAAATTTAGAGTCGATACTTTGAAATTAGAAACTTAGTTTCAAAATACTTAGTCCTTTTTTAAACAGTTAGTTAGGTCTAAACTTTCCCTGTATTTATGAGCTTGAGCTATAGGTTCATTCTCTTCTTCACACATAACAACATAACTAATTGAACTAAAAACTACATGCGTATGAATCATGTATACCAATAAGCAGTGACATGCCACCACATGGCTCTTGTTTAAAATTACTTTGGTCATTGAATTTTCAACTCAAGAAACATTGTTTTTCTTATTTAATCAATTTTATCTAATTATTAAGGTTGCACATGCATCTCAACAATTCCTAATTCCTATGTCTTGCAAAAGTAACTTGTGATAATCATATAGTTCTCTAATGGGTTGCAATGAATTTTCTGTTGAGTAAGGCCTTTGTGTTTGCACTACAACTTTTCTTCAAACTAAAGGCAAATTGATGTCAATGAGTTTTTGGAGAACTAACCCTTAACCTCACCCATCAATGATGAGAAAAGGCCCTTAGCTCTTATGATAAGCACTTTTTGGAGAACTACCCCTTAACCTCACCCATCAATGATGAGAAAAGGCCATTGGGATGTTGGCCCTTAGCTCTTGTGATAGGCACAACACACCTCAATGTTTTGGAGAACAAGGGTATGACTTAGTTGGGGCAACATGCATAAGGTTGTGCATTAAATACACATTGTTTTGTTATAAAGGAGAATTTATCCAAAATACTAAATAAAAGAATAGCCTTAGCCAAATAAATGACTACAAAACATTACCACATTTCAAACTAATTGATCTCAACTTTTAACATATAAAAAAATTATTATTTACCTAGGTAAGAAGAGTTAAACAGGGTGAAGGGTAGTGAAAATTCAACTCTTTTTTACTTATTTAGAAGGGTTTGTTATCCCAACGCTCTACATAGC
Organism: Pinus taeda; assembly: GCA_000404065.3. Classification (NCBI taxonomy): domain Eukaryota; kingdom Viridiplantae; phylum Streptophyta; class Pinopsida; order Pinales; family Pinaceae; genus Pinus; species Pinus taeda. Next base: position 25,323 of record APFE031183148.1, read on the forward strand.
TTTGGGTTGACCAAGATATTTCATGTCAACATTAAATGAAATTAAGGCCTCTCTCATTTTCTTTGTTCTCATACATGTGTGTGATCTAGAATATGGATGGTAATATAATGCTAATATAAAAGAGTGGAAGGTGGCATGGTGTGTAGGTCTTTTACACTACTACCAAGTAATACAAGAAAAAAAGTATTCTCAAATTTCTCATAGGGGTACACAATCTCACCAAACTATTTCCCCACTCCTAATAGCACCAATAAGTGCTCTACAATCCACTGTGGAGAGAGATGTTGTAGTGTCTATAAAATGAAGCATTAAGTCAAATAATAATAATAATAAAATATAATGTTAGCTCAATTAAAAATTAATAAAAATAACAAGTTAATTCAATTCAATTTATTATATTGTAAATTTGTTTTTATTAATAAAATTAAAAACATTTTTTCGATAAAAATACTAATATACAGATCATGGATGGTTCACGTAGTGATTTGATTGAACTCAAAGCATTACTAGACACATTCTGTGTTACTATAGGTATGTCCCCAAATCATCAAAAATCCACCCTTACAGGTTGTGAATGTTCGGAACTTGAAATTACACATGCTCGTAATCTTTTTCCCTTTCAAATCATGCCCCTTGATGAAGGAATCAAATATCTAGGATTTTAGTGGAAGCCCAACGATTATATCAAGGAAGAATATATGTTGATAGTGGCCAAAATTGAAAGGAAGACTATATGTGGATAGTGGCCAAAATTGAAAGGAAAATAAAATCCTGCTACCATAAGTGGATGTCCAAAACCAACACACTGGTGCTCATCAAATCTGTACTACTCCTATTTTTTGGATGTCCCTTTCCTGGATTCCCAAAGGCATATTGAATATCATTCATAGACTCTGTTGTGGTTTTCCTTGTTGTAGTTTTCCTTGGTGGAGGGCAAAGAAAGAGCCTACTTTTGTAGGGGTCAAATGGGACAAAATTGCCTTCCCAAAAAAATGGGGTGGTTGTGGCTTAAAAGACCTTCATGGTTTCTCACAACCTCTTGTTGCCAAGATCGGCTAGAGACTTCTCACAACACACAACCTTAGGACCGATGTGGTGCATCAAATATACATTCTTCGGTTATCTATTGAAAACTGGAATACAAGTGCCAAATAAACTGAGAACCAATATATCCACTATCTGGAAAGTTGTTCTTAAATCCATCCCCATCATTGCCTTAGGTTTGGCTTGGTGTATAGGCTCTGGGAACCATGTTAGAATTGACATTGATCCATGGTCGGGCTATGGCAACTATCATATTCTCCCACCGGATCTGATGGCGTTCCTATCCTCTCACAATATCAAATATTTGAATCAGATTGGGGATCTGGTGCAATCCGATATGCGTGGTCAACGTTGGTTATCCGCTACTGAACTTCAAATTCCTGAGCAGTGGCACAATGCTTGGGAAGAGTAGACCAGGGTGTTTTCTTCATCACACATTAGATTAATTGAATGTGAGGATGAACTATTGTGGGCACTCTCAGAACATGGATCATACACTCCCAAAGATGGTTATCTATTTACTATTGCGTCAAGGGAACCTGGCTCACTTCGTTGGTGGTGGAGGCACCACTGGAAGATGAAGGGACATGCAAAATCTAGGATGCTATTATGGTGTATTCTGGAAAATAAACTGCCCACTGGTGACAACTTGAAAAAGCAATCCTTTTGTGGTCCCTCATGGAGCGTGTTGAACACCTATTCTTATCATGGGATGTAGCTTGTCAGGTCTGGAATTTTATTTACCAAGGGTTGTCCATATCCATAAAATGGCGGGGAGGAAATCTATTACAAGGATGGGAAAATTGGTGGAATGAGTCAACAACAAGTTAAGAAATATCCCATTGCTCACATGCTGGGGCATTTGGATTGGGCGGAATAAGAAGATCTTCCATGACTCTCCTATTTCTCTGGAACTTACAACAGCTCAAATATCTGTGATTTACAATCTTCTCCTGGATGATGAAAATCCTCATGCTCCCCAAATTGTCACCATGGAATCTATTGATCACACCATCCCCTGAGCATATTTTGATGGCTCTTCGCAGCAAGGTCAATGCGGTGGGGGAGTTGTCTTACATCTCAATGACACACATCAGTTTAATCTCAAAGCCGGTTTGGGCCAAGGCACAAACAACTTTGCAAAGTTACTCATTGTAAGACTCCTTTTCGCTCTAAAGAAAAATTGTAGATATCTTCAGGTTTTGGACCATTCAAAAGTAGCGATTCACCAATTAAATCCTCATGCCACACAAATACTTAAAAGTATATGGGATGAATTTACGTTTTCCAAGTCTCACTTTGATGTCACTTCTTGTCAACATATTGTCAACATATTTATAAGGAGCGAAACCATATTTCAGATCAGCTATCCAAAGAGGACGCACAAGAAGCACTTTGTTGTTTGGCATGTGAAAAAGTTGGATGGTTCAGAACACTACCAATATTATCATTGACCTTTCTTGAGGCTTATCCAGTCCCCGCTGACATACAGGAATGAACACAATTTTTGGTCGATTTGGCTCTTCATGGATATATCAACTCACAGACAGTACTCTAACACTTTTAGCTCCTACAACTTCTTTTGGTTTAGATGTTTTTATATGTTTAAAACAATTTAAAGGGTTTTGCACAGTAGTGGTTGATATGTGATGACAAATCAGCTAAGTTTTTGACATGAGGACTATGAACTATGCAGTATGTAATTTTCATCATTTTAAATAATGGAAATTACAATTTTTCATGGGGAAATGATATATATGTCACATTAAAATAAATTTAAAATAATTATTTAAAAACAAAAACATATAGTATATCGCTATATATATAATCAATATTTATGCATATCACATTAAAAAAGTTATAAAAACATGTCTAAGAAAAATGCCAAGATCATATGTAAGTTTTATATATCAAGGGTTTAATAAAATTAAAAATAAGAATTTTATATATTGAGAATGAAAATTAGATAAAATATAAATAATATTTTTAAGAACTCACAAAGATCTATCTTAAATCTCTCCAAATGCAAATATTTCCTTGAATTTTACATTCAAGAAAATATTTATATCTTGAGAAATTTGATAGATTTAATCTTTCTAGCCGGTGAATAAATCTAGAATTAAAATTAATCTTTACTAATTTATACTAAACTAGCCCAACTAAAAAACAGAAAAAGAGAAAAGACACGGAAAAAAATCAAATGTGATCAACCAACGAGAGTAAAAAGACAAAGATAAGATCAAATGAGAACGAGAGATACGTTTGATGAATCATCCTCCAAGGCAAGACAATTTTGGTTTTTATGGTTCGAGACCAAAATAGTATATGTTTATCACAAGAGACCCCTTGTATATGATCACGAGACCAACTAGATACCTGGCAACATTGTCTAGGCTTGTATATGATCACAAGAAACTTAGCAACATTTTCATTGGCCATGCTAGTTCTTTTCTTTCGAGCACCTTGCACATGTTGAATGTGGTGTGTTGAGTTTCATTATCTTCTTCAGATCATCGATGAAAGAGTTCCGAGTTTTGTAAGATTAGACTTTAGCAACAAGACCAATGTAAATGGTACTGGTTGTTCAACTGTCTGCACATAATATTTATTTTCATTGCCCATAATATTTATTTTCTTGCGACCACCTTGCACATGTTGAATATGGTTTGTTCAGTCTCATTATCATCATGAGATCCATGAAAGAGTTCCAATTTTTGTAAGATTAGACTTCGCAACAAAACCGATGGTAATCCTTTAGCATAGGCAACTCACCTCTGGTCACTTAAAGCTTTATTGATTTGATATAAAACAGTTTTATAGCAAGCATTTATGCATTCAACTACATGCCAAATAGATACAAGTAGTACGTAATAGTATTTAAATCAAAACACAACAATTTTCGTAAATGTTCCACAATAGTATTTAAATCAAAACACAACAATTTTCGTAAATGTTCCACAAAATTTCTGAGATGCTAGAGCAGGGAAATGTATCGCGGGGACGTGTGGAAGCATCCCTCAAATTTGACGAAGCAATGGATATAGGGGTATCCTACGTTAGAGACTTAATCTAAAATACTAAAAAATCAAGTTTTAAATAGATAAAAACTGAATACAAATTATATGAAAGTGGGGTAGAGAATAATAATAAAGAAAATATAATATAATATAATTTCTCTAATGTTTCCTTGCACCCACACCTTCTTGAAGGGTAATATTAGAGAAAACTATGAAGGGTAATATTAGAGAAAACTATGAGGATGGGGTGGAGAGAACCCTATACCCATATATATATGAATGACATATTAATGATTAAAACCCATATATATATATGAATAACATATTAATGATTAAAACCTATATATATATGAAGGACATATTAATGATTAAAACTGATTCATAACATATCATAATTAATACATGTAATGATGTTAGATCTGAAACTTTTGTGATTCATATTGTAGATAAATATCTTTCGAATTAATCACTTCATATGATGTTATAAACAAATAAACAAATAAATAACACACTTCATATGATGTTATAAACAAATAAATAACATAGTATAGCTGCAGAGTTCAATGCATCGAGCAGTTTCAGGCTCCTCCAATGGCAAATACACACCCGGCTGCGAGCAGTTTCAGGCTCCTCCAATGGCAAATACACACCCGACAAGGCTGGATGCTCAAAGTTCCAGCACACTGCGGCAAGAGAACAAGTCACAGCAGCACCCAGGAAGGGTTATTGTTACAGTAGCGCAAAGCAAGGTCTATTACCTCAGACTAACGCACTCTCTCCTCAGCCACTATACGTTAACTCTTCTTGCACTGAAGGTGTAATAAAAATGCAAATGAGTTCATTTATAATGTTTAGGTCGCTTTAGGTCTTGTGTTTAAGGCATCTTAAAGTCAGAGTCTTTTTATTTTTTATTTTGTTTTGTTAGGGGAGTTTCTCTACTGCGCACTCCTGCAACCCACCAATTCGCCTCACCCCCTGCCCACCGAAAGAGAAAAGGGAACACAGGGAACACTCCCCTTGGAGTACCCACATCCTGGGAGCATGGGGAGCGTGGGGGAGCATCCCTACTCTCAGGGACAGTGTAATATCCACCTTTGTGATTGTTGCAACTATAGTCAACTCTCACAGCATCTCGTTATATTTAATTATAGTCGCTACAGATATAATTGTCAAAACTAATCAAATTTGTATCTAAGTATAGGCATAACGCTATTTCCCATCATGGTCAAAATTTAGATGAGTGATATCTTTTAAGTAACCAAGAACCCTCATCATCATAATATTTATTTTATTTTCATGCTTCCTCATTTTGCCAACTACGCCGACTTCAAACTTCTTTCCTATGAAATGCGCTCACGCTTCATAGAAAACTATACAAATGCATGTTCCTTGCAATCGAGGGATAGGACGAGTCCAGGATGTTCCTCCAAATACTGCATTGCCAAAATGTTGTTCATTCAAAGGTTTGCTCGCTCCAACTATAAAACACTTAAATCACTATACGCTAGATTAGATTTGTAAAACAATTTTTCTGCCAATCACCAGTGCTGAATCCCCGAGCTGCGATATTTAATGCCATCTAGACAAGTCTATATCATTGCCAGTATATGGATTCCGAAGCTCTATTATCTTCTCATTAAGGGGATATTGCTGGAGGCTTATGTCATCCAAAAGCTGACCGTGTAGTGTATGTCCTGACTGATATTAATTCTGCGTGCCAAGTATGCTCTAGGAAGGAAGTTAAACTTCATTCTGCTTATAAGAAAAAATGGTTGTCCTATCACCAATCAACCATCTCCAAACGAATGTTAACCAGAAAGTTTTTATTTGTTACTTTAATCTAAAATCAAATACAAAAAAGAAACAAAGAATGGAAATATAGCCCCAATCCTTTCGGTGGTTGACTTCCATATCACAGAACTGGTTTCAAATCCCCTGATTACTAAATGCTGTGAACTTTCTCCCACTTCATTGCACATTAAGAACATTTACCAACACATCAAAAATCGTGAAGAAAAGGGCTAGTGGATAACAAAATATGAGAAGATTACATTTTAATTTTATCCGTCACATTATATCTGTCAAATCGCATTTTTGAAAAACAGCCGGCAATATGCTCAACTTCAAAAAAAGTGTCAGCATACTTGACAACTTTTTCTACATGAACCAGGCAAATCTGGACTACCAACCATATAGAGAGGATTCTTCTTGCATTCCCCAATAGAAGCCCAATGAGCACAACTAGAATTTTCATCAATACACTCCCCTGAAACTTGTCTGGTAGGAACATCAAATGACCTAACATGTATCCATTTTGTTGCAGACCATTTTTCCCCCTCAATAACGGGACAGCTACCATGCAGACTTGATGAATCAGTTGTAGCACCTGGCCGAAGACTGAAGAAAAGTAGGGCATCTCCCTTGCTAGGTTTCACTGCATATGGCAAGAGGCGGTTAAGTTGCAAGAATTAAAACAATGGCTAATATTGAACACCTTGCTCGTGTCAATAAAAGCTACTAAATATCATGAAATGGTAACTACATCTCAATCAGCTTTCAGGCAATAATACCTGAATATCCACTCTTGCCACATTCTGACCAAGAGTCATCTTTGGGTTGACTGTCCTTTGCCTGAAATGCAACACATTCGTTGGCAACACTTAAATCAGGCTGCAAATACGCTGTATAATTTGAATTTCAAATAAACATCTTGAATTCGTAAATTCGGGTAAACATCTGAACATGATAAGAAAAGCGTACTATTCACTGCAAAGCTACTAACCTCTGAGTTAGGAAAGACAGTCTCACCACCCTTCACAACATCAGATAGATACATTAACACTGTAGCAATCCTATGGCCCCCCATGGCTTGATTAATTTTATCATGGAAAAAATCAAAATGAGGCTCATATTTCTGGCCAAGTTCATAATGCAAAACCTGCATAGACTCGCCATTTTCTGAATACATTCATTAACAACAGATGGATCCCTTCAGTATATGTAACAATAGCCGGGTCATTTCCAACACATAGACTTCAAAAGAACCAATTTCATATAGGTAGTAAAAAGCTCATAACAACATTGACAAGAAATAGCACAGAAGTCATGACCTTTTGGAAGAAAAGTCCAAGCTGCTATCCTTTCCTCAATGTTTGCAACAATTTCGTCCTAAGAAGACACAAACGTTCGAACGAGAGGAAAACCTCATCAGAAAACAAGTCTTTAAAGATGGGGGATAAATTTGTTAAAAGTATATACTCTAGCAACTCTAATCTACACGATTTCCTCTTGGATACATCCTTTATATCTGTTTTTCCATTTTATTAATAAATGTAATGCTCTGCATCAAATACAGATTTCAAAATGTATTCATAGAAATAACAACTACAAGTATTCTGTGCATACTTTACGTTCATGCCACTCGTTTAGAAGAATAAATATAATAGTATTACTTCAAAAGGACTGTTTACAGAATTTGCAATTGATTGAGCTTGAGTAGAACATTTATTACATTCTAAAAATTCAGGTGTAAACTTGTAAGTCATAATCCCTGGATTAAGCACAAAACCTGTAGAGTTATGAAATACACTGCAATCTCTGTGATACTCTAAACTGAAGCAGATGACCCATCTAACGAAGGGATATTAACCAGCAATGGGCACTCCCACTTATAATGGGTAGGGGCAGGAAGGAAATGCCACCAAGAAATGAGCAAAATCAATTTAAACAAAACCTAAACAATAAAACTAGTGTAAAATCTAAAACATATTGCCTAGTCACCTGAGCTTTATTCAAAAACATTCCTGAGCTTGTTCTGATCTCACTCTGAACACTTTTCCCCGATTCATTGTCTGCAACCATAGATTTCTGTAACTTGTCCCTTGCCTGCAGTTATTTAAAATACTAAACAATAAGAAAAAATCTTGACAGATTAAATAAATGGAAGTTTCTTCCACATGCAATAAATTATTTAAAATACTAAACAATAAGAGAAAAGCTTAACCAATGAAAGAAATTGAGGTTTCTCCCACATGCAATAAAATGGAAAAGGTCACTTGCCAAGAAGATAAGATGGTCACACTCTGCATCTGTAAGAAAATTCTTGTACAAAAAAGCCCTGCATGCAGGCAAAAAAAGTCTCAAGAACATCAATAAACAAAATCAACTGGAACATAAAAAAAGTAGTAAAAAAATTCCTGCTGATCTACACTAGCTTTTCTAAACGTGATATTTTTAGAGTTACTGGCCTGGGACGCCAAGACAACTGAATAACTCGGGTTGGGTCAAAGCCATAGGTTGGACCAGTTTGTAATATGGAAAATTCCGATGCATCCTTTGTAGTTCTCAATGGCATTCTGTACCTGCAAAAGGACATGATGTTTATGAAACCAATTTTTTATTTCATCCTGAACCTTCAGAAAATAGACAGAAATCAGAACAGAACCCACTAAACAAATGCCATAATAAAACACAATGTACACCAATTAGTAAATATATATTTACTAACTGGAATTTCAACAGGCTAATAATCAAACCGAGGACCCACCTCATTGGCAGGCACCCTTTCCAGTTGATTTTCAAGGTGTGGATTGTTATTTCATTTGTCAAAAAGGCAGAAAACAGCACAAAACCACAGTAAATGAATGCCATAACAAAACACTCAAGTCTCAATGTACGCCAATTAATAAATATAATTGATAGTTGAAAACAAGGTATGGAAGTAATCTCATATATGCTTTACACTTTTGATGTCTGTTGTGTGCTAGACAAGATGAGTATCTGCACACAGAGTGATTAGTGCCAGAGATACATCCTTCTTCAAATGTATGAGATCGTCGCAAACATCAATTGTAATGGGATGTGGCTCCTCCAAAAACATCCCTAAACCTTTAGCGCAAAGTAGAGTTATCATTTGAACAACCATAAATGATAGTTAGCATTCTAAAGGTGGGGGCAAAGCAATTCTCCATTTATTGATGTCATTATACTAAGGCAGATTTATAGTGACTTGTAGTTGAAATAAGGAGATAAAAAGTGTGTCATCTTTACAAACAACTCAAAACCACATCAATTTCCTTAAATCACCAAAAGACTAAGAAAATTTTCCAAATGGGGGTGTGCTAGTGAAGATAAGAGTATAGAAATCCTAAGGACTGCTTTTCGTCCAAAATAGTGAGTCAAAAACCTTAATTTCAACTTTGAAAATAGTTTTAAAGGGTGTTGGACATAAGAAGAAGAATCCACACTAGCTTCTTTTTTTGACAGCGTGGTGAATCAGTAATTTCCAGACCTAATCTAAGGAAGACCCAGGATCAATTCTCGCATCTGCCACTATAACACCAAGAGTACATCCAACATCCTACAAGCCAAATATACTAATTTCTTATGATTTTGGCAAGAGCCGAGACTCACGCTAATGAGGGAGCCTACTCCTTGAGCCGCACACCATAGCAGGACAATATACTCAATGTGATTTGAACCCTAACCTCATGGGTCTCACCCAACAAACCCAACCGTCTCACCACACATCACTGTATTAGAATCCACACTAGCTTTAATACCATTAGAAACCACACAACAAAGGACCTACAATGAGTTATCCACCAAACCTAATCCAATAAGATAAGCAATGTTGACATAGAACAATACCTAGATGGCGAATAGAAGATAGATAAGATGCCCTTGGGATTATGAACATTTCACTTGCCTAAGATGATTAAAATTGAGGTGATTAGTGTGTAATTACACCAATCACTAAGGGTTTAGGATGCTAACTCTCAAAGGAAGAATAGGTTAACCATAGGATAAGATATAATAAAGTGTAATATATGTGTAACGATCCACAACTACCCGTCTGCCAACCCATTATTGGACTCAAATTCCCACATAGTGAGCTTGCACATGGCCACAAGTGAACATCAACCAAGATATCACATGTATACCTCCACAAAGTTTGTTTCTTCTTTTAGGGAAGCAATAATCGAGATAGTCGATAGTGCCTTGTTGGTTAGAACACACTGGGGTTGCAGAAAGGAAAAGCACCTCTATTTTCTTAGATTGCTAAAGTATATTATCCATAACATGGATTTTCCCATGTATCTTGAGGTGGAGGCTTCTAATACGAGAGTGTATACTTCAACAGGTAATCTCACAAGATCTTGAAGGACGAGACAATAAAGAAGTCATTCACTAGCACGAAACCAAAGGTATCACATTTCCACGTATTTAGTTGTCAAAATTTACATTCATGTCCCCGAGGAGAAGAGGGCTAGCAAGGAACCATCAAATATCACAAAGTACTTTTTGTTGGATACAATGAAACTTCCAAAGCTTACAAGAGATACATTCTAGCACAATGGGAGACTATATTGAGTTGAGAAGTGAAGTTTGATGAGGACGCGTGGTTCTCAAGATCACAGGTATCTCCTACAATGATTGAAGGGAATGAGAAGGTTATTATTCTAGAACCTAATACAGAGGTAAAAGAAGGATCAAATCCAAATATGAGCAAGAAAACCCAATGGAAGGACACGTCCTTATCCTCTACTTCATCACACAAGAAAACAAGATGTCTTTCTTAGCCAATGTAAGATGCACAAGAGCATATATGAGCACTAGATATTCAATGTGGGAAAGTATCTCCTATGAGATATGCTAACCATGTTGCATTGATTTCTTCAATTGCTAAACATTCCAGTTATTCAAAGAAGGTGCGGTGTGATGCCATGGTGGAGGAGAGTGATGTTTAGGAGACATTTCCTTTTGGGGGGTCAATAATAATAGATTCTAAGACTACAACAAATTCAAATTTGCAAAAGGCAAGTTCAATCAAAATTGAAAGGGAGAAAATTGGTGTCGATGAAAACACTTTTCATCATAAAGACGAAGTGTTGACTTTCAGGTTGCTCCAAAATTGTATAAACCATGCTAGGGGTGCACTTCATGTAGTGTGGGATGCATGGTGAAATCCTATCCCCTTGTTGTATCTTATATAATATATTGTTTTGGTTTATTGACATTTGGAGAGATTACTATAGATGGATACTTGTCCTTGTGATATCAACTATAAGAGGGGCACTTCTTATAAAGGTAGTTAACTTATGTGGTATTGATATGTTCTATATGGTATACAAGTTGAGGAGGATGGAGCCTTGGCATAAAATGTGGAGCAATCTTATGGAGGAGCGATACGCACTGTGAGGAAGGGTGTTCGGCCCTAGGAGCATCGAAATCACAAGGCACACTCTAGGAGGTTAAGCACTTGTCTTGAGGGTGTCTTACTTAGAGGATGTACCATTTGGAGTTTGTCGTTGACCATTTCTATCAATCAACTTCCCTTTTCAGATACTCCATAGATGCTCCAGGTCACATCCTAGCATTCAAGGTCAAATCTTACCCTCTAAAGTAGATCAAAGGGATAGTTTTATTTTCAAACCTGAGTACACATTGCAAACATTGGATGCATGCTCTCAAAAAAACCCTTAGTCAATTTAGAGTGGGATCCTACCAACTCCAAGTCCAAAGAAATCACCACATTCCCTACCCTGAGAGGAATTGCCAACTCTACCACCATTAACATATGAGTCAAAGGAGCAACTCATTTTCAAAATCCCAGTCTACAATGAGATTAGAGGGTAGTTTCACTCCCTCTGTATGGCATCAATAGGCTCCCTCTCCACCTTTTGCTATCCAAACCAGATATGTTGGCTCTTTTGCAGAGGGATGTTCTAGATAATGAACTGAAGCTACCGGATAGTCCTCCCCAACAAGATCTTATCACAAGGGATTACTTCTTCCTAATTGTTACATCCATTAGTAACAACAAACAACACACCAATGACCAAACCACGTCAAATTCTAGACTTATTCTCAACCCCCTTCCTTGACGGGTCAATTGGTTTCCACAAGAACTTTGAGGACCCCTCATTGTAGATTTCAGTACAGATCCCAACAAACAAACTAGATTTGGGAAGTCCCTTATTCACTCTACATATAATACTATTCTCCAAGTTTATCTACGCAGCCACTCTTCCGTTCAAGGATTCTTCCCCTCAACCATGGAGATTAGGCGTAGTGAACTGCATCAATCCAAAACTCCTTCTAGGATTTCACGAATAGACCCCTCAACCCTATATATTTATCAAACCACCTCATTAGGCAATGCATTGGTCTCCTCATACGAATCTATGGCTCAGATTGAAAGCTAGGTCACAGGGAGTTTAATTTGAAGAGCACTTCATTTTCTCCTTTTTGGTCCTTTTATGAGACTCATGGTAGACCTTACTACCTACTTAAAGATCCTCAAACTTTGAGATCCTTGATTGAATATGAAGACTAGAGATGTGTTTCACCTTTCAATACCGAGCTGACTCAATTTTGGAAGAAGTTGTTCGATGACCTCAGATCAAGCTTTGTCGAGGACCTCTTGTCTTATTACTCCATTATTCAAGGAAATGGCAAACGACGTATGGATCTTGTCGGCTCTCAGAGGAGCACTCGGTGTCGGGTCTCTTCTATTTGGCATCAGATCTCTTCTACAGTTCCAAGATGAAATTCCATTTAGAGTAGAGGTTCATTGTAGAGTATTATTCACTTTTTCTTGATCTCAAATGTTACCATAGGGCACCCTTCAAAAGACTCTAGCCGAGTTCAATCTAACATCTTGTATCTCGGTATATTTTTCCTTCTCGTCTTTCTCCAGCTCCTTCTCAAGCCAACTCGTGATGTTCTTACTTCCCTCCTTTTGTAGTTGCTTTAGCGGCCGCCTCCATTTTTTTTAATGTCTTCTTTATCCAGTCCCATTGACCAGAAGATCTTGGACATTAAAATTACATCAAATCAAATCAAGTTGAACCTGCTAACTATGATTCTTACACAGTGGTTTTTGAAATGTTCAAATGTAGAGGGACAAAATATGGCAAGTCATTTATGAATTTATCATTTGTTCTGGACTAATAGTTTGACCATTTGGTATGCAGGTTTCATTTAAATGTGCATTACTTGCAGCAGACAAGAACAATCAGCACTCCAAAATTGCAAATTGAGCGAATAAAAAACGGGCTAGGAATACAACGAACAAGATCATAGCATTGAAGAAAAAATACCCCCCACAGAGAGATATTAGTTTACAAATCATAACAGAAACCCTAGATTAGATCACCTAATTTCTGATAAAACATCACCGTAAAACACACACACACACATCTTAAATTGATTCAGGCAGAGAATTGAGCAGAAGATATTCTTACGTTTCACCAACCCACCCTGGGAGATCCATTGCGGAGTCAGCCACTCGTCCATAGAATGCCAGCAGAACTATTGAAAGTGCCACCAACGGCGCCATGGGCATTCGGAATTTCTTAGTTCCCGGCATAACGAAAATTTTACGTCCTGTGAAATTCAGTCTGGTAAGCACCCAAATGCAGCAACGAGAGCTTTGAATGGACACCAATCCTGTCTGTTCTCGACCGAATCAAAACCCCAGAATCGCATACACCCGTCTAGACATTTATGGATTTATTAATGATAGAGAGTTAAGTCCTCTGTCACAGGATGAAGACACCATGGAAATAGTCGGACGTGTCAAACTTATGTATTGAAATTAGAAGGTAGCGCGTGAGATGGCCGGCATTTTCTCTCCGGTTTTAATAATGCCGGTGGTTTTTACACGGTGGATTGCCCGCGGTTTTGATATTCCGGATTTGGTGTGTCCTATTTCCAGCGTAGTTGTTATTTCTGTGGATAAAGAAGCTGCACATGTTTATGCGGGTGCTCGCAAATTTGGGTGATACCCCCGGAATCAAGGTGAAGTTGAATTAGATTTAACTTTGGTACAATTATCTATGTGATGTCCGAAGATTTTTTAAAGTATTTTTCATATGTTTGTATATAAATAAAATAAAAATCAAGCTAGTTTACTTATTGGATTAATGTTAAATGATAGTAATTTTACTAGAGGTACTTTAGTTATAATAAAATAATAATAGTGTTTTTTTTAATATTATTTAAGTTGAAAGTGTTCTTTTTAATGTATATTTCTATGGTGGTGAGTTATGGTGTAGAAGATATTTTTGGAAATTAGGTGATGAAGAGGTGAAAAGTTTTTCTTTGATATAAAGAAGCAATTTAAGATCGAGAGGCATTTTGTATGAGCATAAAGTTTGCTTCCATGCACACTAATAAGGGTCATTTCAAGTGGTGTGGTTTTTTTTAAATAAGGAAAATGAGTCATCCCAGCTAGCCACAATTGTAGATAGAAGCTAGATATGGTTGTCCCCACAACTAGTCGACTATTGAGTCATGATAGGTTTTGCCAACTTTGGGGGAGGGGGGAGGAGAATGAAGTTGAGTGTCATTGAGACTCAAATTTGTATGTAAGAATAATATGAATCATTTAATAAAAAATATGTGTTTGTAGTTATGAACTAGTGATGGTTTTCCTCACAACTGGTTGACAATTTGTATTTAAGAATAATATGAATTATATAATAAAAAATATAGGTTTTGCCAACTTAAGGGGGGAATGAAGTTGAGTGTCATTGAGACTCAAATTTGTATTTAAGAATAGTATGAATCATATAATAAAAAATATGTGTTTGTAGTTATGAATTGGGGTTAGCTTGAGTGGTTAAAAGGAGAAAATGTTATCCTCCCCACTAAGGTTCAAATATTGCTTGTGACATATTTCTCTCTCGTGGACCAATTGGGTTTGGCAAGGTACTAGTGACCTCACTCTTGCTTAAGTGCTTGAGGTGTGGGATGAGATGTTCCAAACATTGGCCTCAAGGATTAGTTCAATTGGTTGGCATCATTATTACCGAGATGTTTTTGGTAATCCAAGATGATGTGCAATTCCCCAATTTGATTCACAAAAGGTTAGATGCTCTAAGTCTATGCCACTCACTTTACACTAATTACAATCCTTAGAGGAGGAGAAGGGGCAAGAAGTTACCAAGGAAACATTAAAAAAATAAATAATGTTTCTAATGATTATTATTAGTAGCAGACATGAGTATATGGTGCAACATATGAGCCAAAGAACTTTTTCCCTGTCTATATCGGTTTAAATTTTACTAAAGTTTTTTCTAACAAAAATGAAGGTGGTCTTTAAGCCCATTGAGGAGCACATGTGAGGTGCACATAATGGGTATACTCTTCAATTTATATGGGATTTGCAGGGTAGTAGCAATCACACTCTTACTTAACTGCTTAAGGGTTAAATGAAGTGATCCAAACATTTTTTAGTGAATTAGGTCTAACTTGGGCATTGAGAGGAGAAATTGGTATCCTCCCACATAGATTCAAATCATGTATGTGGCATGTTTTCCCCACGTGGATCAATCAAGGCAGGCCAACAAGGTACCAAGGATCTCACTCTCACTTAAGTGTCAAAGTACTTGAATTTGGGATGAGATGTTTCCAAATACTTTTATCAATTGGTTTTAGCTTTAGTGGTTGAGAGGAGAAGTTGTTGTCCCCATCAAGGTTCAAATCCCACTTCGTATCATGTGTTGCCTCTTGTTGGCCAGCTAATGCTTTGAAGATAATAGTAATCTCACTCTCCATCTAGCTCCAAATCCCACTTTGTTACGTTTTTGCTTCTTGTGGATTATTTAGGGCTTGGAAGGTAGGAGTAATCTCACTCTCACTTAAGTGCTTGAGGGTAAACACAAGATGTTTCAAATAATCCTAGTCCACTAGGTCTAGCTTCAGTATTTAAGAGGAGAAGTTGTTTTCTTCTTCATTTAAATAGAAATAGTTATAAGATTGTATTAAAGAAGCATTATAGTCTGGTTGTCCAACACGAAAAAGCAAAAAGCAAAAGGTCTAGTGTCGAAATCTCTAAACAACATGCCAAAATATCATTGTTATCTTTTTTCTTTTTCTTTTCCTTTTTTTTATGTGGTTCACGAACCCTAGAGATCGGTGACCGCTATGTCCATGGAATATTTGTACCAAGCAAATCTACCCAAAGGGATCACTTTCTATTGATTCAACTACAAAGCCTGACCATGAGGGTGTCGAGAGAATTGAACCCGTGACCTTTTAATAACAAAGGTGCTTTAATGAAGGGGACTCAATCAATTGAGCAAACCCTCGAGGTTGTTGTCTATTCTAGTTACTAGATTAAAGTTTCCAACTATACCCCTATCTATTCAACAAGTATATAGCCACATTCATTGTCTTAGCATAATTACTACTTTCCAAAACACCACATAATTCAAAAATTGATGAAAATCAAGGTTGTTGTAGGCTTCTTAATTATTGTCAAAATTGATTGACTAAATGACAAAGAATTGTTTAATTGCTTGGATAAATGGTTTTTACATAGTAACATCCTCATTATCCATTAGAATTCATATCTATATGAACCAATTAAAACAAAAATATGACTATTAATTACGTAAACTCGTTATTATTCTCTTTCTTCATCTCCAACTTTTTAATCTTAACTTATAATAAACCTATTATTTTTTACAATCTTTTCATTATTACACTAGGTATTACTTTCTAAATCAATCTCATTACTTCTACTAATTCTAAACTACTTCTAAATTAAAACCATTACCTATCTTCATATTACTTAGATATATAATGCATTCCTTCCTTCAATGGCCTTCCTCCAACTTATCCACTTTATAGTGTGCATAGAGAAGCAATCTTAAGCATCTTCTTTATTTCTCTCACACATTCAAATTTCTCTTCAAATCTCTAATTCCTCACCTATTAGGTAATGACTAATATGCTCATGTACATTTTCTATTTTCTATTTATCCCCTCTACCCAAAACAACACATAAACTTAAACTTCCAACTAATCCATCCTAAATCTACACAGTGGGATCAAGTCTAATGCTTCAAGCGTTTTGAATGATTTTCCTTGAGGCATCACAAACAAATATGAGATAAGTGAAATAAGCTTCACCTAGACTTCGAGCTCATTTGGGGTTAATACCACATGCAAGCTTCAATGTGGATTAATGCCTCCGCCTTTTTAGTAATGAATGACGAAATGAGGTGATTAAGGGGCCATTGAAGAATGATACCCACCTTTGTAAACTCATGCCACTTGTTTAAGATGCGTGTGCCTTTAAACTTTGGATGCCTCATTTGGAAAAGGCTCCTTTCTTTACAAGTTTATTTGTTTTTGTTTTGCCTTATATTTGTTCTTTAATCGAAATGCATTAATATATGATAGAATTTATACTATGTGAAACAAAGATGAGATTATTTTGTTTATTTATCTTGAAATTCTATTTGTAATATGTTTGGCGAGGTAAATCAATTAAAATATAAATAATTTTACTTTATATTACAAAATAATCTTAATAAATTTAATAATATTAATTATTTAGTTTATTGGTTGAGTTTTAATATCATTTATATTTGTATTTATTGTTTAATTAAAATGCTTTAATAGACCTCGATTAGGGTGAGAGGTGGTTGATACACCCATTAAGAGGGCCATCATGACAAGGATGTCCAAAGGAAGTGCCACCGCCTCCCACACACTCGAAGCGCGGGGCGCGGTGGTTGTACGCATGGTTAAGACAAGATGGCGGAAGGAAGGTGGCATTAGCATGCACTAGAGTTGGTTGAGAGCAAAGAGGGTTAGTAGAGAGGAAGGACATCGTGCAGTGCTGACAACAATGAAGGTGGCGCAGCAATTTCGAGAAGGCGAAGAGATACAACGATCCCAAGAATTGGTTAACAAGTATGTCCTTTGCCTACACTCCATTATGCTTCCCTACATCTGGTTTGTTGAATTGGGATTGCATGGGGGCAAGGCGCTGGGGAGAGAGAGCATTTGGGTTGGCAGGAATAGCTGGGAGGTGGAAGATGGCAGGATTCATCGCAACCGCATAAGCTATATAGGGATATTACTCTGCCTTGGTATTGCACTCTCGTGCATGGGGTCTGTTGGGGTATTACTTCGCTTTGGTATTCTCCTCTCGCGCATGGGGATTTTAGGGATAGGGAGGGAAGGCTTCTGGCTGAGTGAACCTTGTATGCTCATCTACTTGGCAAACCTAAGGGGAAAGGGTAAGGTAGCAACAATTGCATTAGCATTAAGTCCAGTCTAAGTCCCGGAACGAGTCGCAAAGGCTAGGGCATTGAGGAAGACAGGGGCCATGAGGGCGGACGCCAAGTAGGGGGTAGGATGTCGGGGGTAGGGGTCCTCTAGAATTGGGGAATCAACATGTTTGGAAAGTCAGCCAGGCAGGCCTCAGTTGGCGGCTAGAGCGGGGGATGGTTCGTAAGGTATGGGAGAGATATCTGGTGGAGGACAGGGCTTAGAAGTCTGGAGGCCGAGATGAGCAGTGTCAAGAATTGTTGAGACGAAATCAAGGGGACAGGGGACGAGGTCAGCCAACAAGGGGCATAGGGGAGAAGGAGCATGGCTCCTATAAACTGGGCTTCTGTGCTATTGGGCATGTAGGCGGCCATGCAATTTGAGACTGAAACCGCGGCCATTGTAGGCGCAGGGCAAGGGGCATGCAGGGGTGTCTAGGGCGTTTCAGGTGGGGGTTCCTCACGCTTGGGGGCTTTGAACATGATGCATGGGGGGAATAAATGTTGAATGAGCAGGACCATCGGCTAACAAAGATTATGAAAATAATGGCTTGGAATTCTTGGTTGCTTGTTCCCGTAACAATTAACTCCCCTTAGAAGAAGAGAGCATTGAAGCTTGATCCCGACCAACAACAACAATAGGCTAAAAGGCCCAAGGTCATTACAACAATGGGTCGAGCAATGAAAGGCAGGAGCACAGGCAAGAGACCGTGGGAGAGTGAGGTCGAGGCCGAGCTGAGCATCGCTGGAAAACATCGTGGGAGGAAACCAGTGGCTAGCCTTATCCAAGAAGCGGTGGCTACGTACGCTGGTGGCACCAAAGAGGAGATTTAACGGCTCATCATCAAGTGGGAGAAGGATATTAATAGGCATGCGAGCGCGGGGGCAATGGACGTGGAAGATTGGAAGGTCTTGGTTCCTGATCCGAGACACCCTCACGACAAAGAGACGCAATACAAACAGAATCTATACCTGTATTAGATGTTGAAATGCCTCCTAAGCAAGGCGATGGAACAAATCTGGATGACTTCCATTAAGGATTTTTCAAACTATAAGTAAGACTTTCAAAAGCTGCAATTCCAATTGTAGAAACAAGATGGCCACCTAGGTCGTATCAAGGAACACTTCCCATGCCTATTCTTGCCGACTGAGCTACCCGGTTCCAGTGCGGAAGTCTTGGTCCCGGTTTCCTTGGCATCTACCAAACAAGAGGACTTCTTCTTCTTTTTTATGAAGTTTATATGCGGATAGCTTTTACTTTCCAGTTTGTAGTTGTATACACACACACACACACATATATATATATATACATACACATATATAGACACACACACACACACACACACATATATATATATACATACACATATATAGACACACACACACACACACACACATATATATATATACATACACATATATAGACACACACACACGACACACACACACACACACATATATATATATAGAAAAACATCAGATGGCTATGGACATGATAACCAAGTTTATATAGCTTGGATAGATAGACTAAGTATTTTTGGCTACTAGATGACTTATAATGAGATTAGGTGGTCAGCAGACTTAGTTTACAACCGGACAGGTTAAGACCACATGACCAAGCTAAATAATTGTAACCTAGTTACATATTAAAAAAAAAAAAAAATCAATCTACCAAACTTAACAAAAAAAATACCTTAATAAAATTCATACTATGTAAAATAAAAATAAAATTTATTTTACTTATTTATCTTAAAATCCTATTTATAATATATTTATCTTAA